>JAHRHZ010000086.1:8522342-8546957 GCA_024137785.1 Ginglymostoma cirratum | reverse complement strand
CTAAACCCTTCATCAGAAATCTGATTTCTGATGAAGGGTTTAGGCCCGAAACGTCAAGTTTTCCTGCTCCTATGATGCTGCTTGACCTGCTGTGTTCATCCAGCCCCATGCTTGTTATCTCGGATTCTCCAGCATCTGCAGTACCTTTTATCTCTGATACAACTTTAGGATGTCGTAAGGTTGTACTGCGTGACATTCTTTTGAAATTTTCAAAGGGATATTCCAGGCAGGCCTTTGGGTGAGCCTGTCCCATTGTCTGAGGGAGAGGTGCTCAGCTCTCAGGAGAAAGGAATACAGACATCATGAGGCACGCTTAGCCTACATCCAGCTGTATTCTGCTAAAGTCCCAGTGCAAATCACCACATTTCCACCTCCCCGCAATCTCCACACACAAATCCTGTCCCCACTTCATTACTCACTGGAAGGCCAATCCATTGTACAAGTTACTGTTAACCACGGCTGAGGGATGGAGCATTAAGAGCTTACAGGACCCAGGAGTCAAGGAACTGCAGCCTGGAGAATTGTAAAGACAGGGAGAGGCAATATGTCAAAGGGAGAATTCTTGATGAGAGTTTAGAACTTGATACTTTGAAGACAGGAAGTCTTCATTGCAACACGTTTTACCACAAAAAGATCTGCAACTGGGTGCCAAGTTTCGGTCCTGACTGTGCAATAACAGGAATAGGCCTAAGTGTTAGTGGAGAGGGGAAGTAGACAGTTTAATGATGTAAGGCTCATGGAGATACTGGACCACAAGTAGTTTAAATACATCCAGCATGTAGCTGTTTTCAGCACCTTTACAAATGGTAAGTTAGCATTGAGTAGAGAGTTCTTAATGCGTGGGACATGGTGTTTAGGGATAAGTTGAATATTATTGCAAAAACTCTGAGAATAAAGTTGAAATGTTTTGTTTGTAAGGTATAGGGATGAAGCATATTTGGAGGGGGCAACAAAAATACTTCCCCATGTGCAGCTATGACAGGGCTCTACGACAGCAACTTTGATTTATATAGTGCGGCCAACATAATGGAACATGCCCAGGTGCGTATCAGGAGTACTATAACACAAAGTTGTATAAGGTAATATTAGCAGAGGTGACCCAAAGGCTTGTTTGATTTTGAGAGGCATCTGAAATGAGGGGAGAGAGGTAGAGAGGAAGAGGGAATTTTAGAACATAGAGTCCAACCAATCGATGCCCCAGACAAACAGGGATTTGAATCTACTTTTGTGCTATTTATTTTAGTTACTTGCGTTAGATTCAATTCAAGTCTCTGCTCTTCATTATTGTCTTGAATTCTCTTCCCTCCGAAGAGGTAAAAGCTGTATAATTGATATCATTTAAAGCTGAGTTAGAGAGACGAAGGATTCAAGAGTTGGAGGCAAACAGGAAAGTGGAGTTGAGACCACAGCCAAATCAGCTATGATCTTATTGAATAGTGGGTCAGGTTTGGGAGAAATGGCCTACTCTTGCTCCGAAGTTCCTTCCCCTTCCTAGCACACTGACCACACAGCTCTTTGATGTGTCATCTGGCCATCTCACATCATTCTTTCACTTCTGCTTAGCAACTGATCCCACCTCAACGACATCTGAAGACAAATGGTCACGTTACCAGATTAGCACGGTCTGAGTTCAAAACTCCGAGCACAGATTCCCACCACTGGATGAAGCGAAGCACTGCTGGACGAGCTGTCTTTCAGAGGAGGCTCAACTGAAATTACGAGCAAGAAAGTCATCCCATCAAGGTTGGCGGTTTAAGTAAAACCTTTCCAATTGGCATACATTCTTTGGTTCCAAAAGACAGTTAGAGTTTGCAGGCATATTCTTAGCCACCGATGACAGCACATATTTTTAATTGACCTGTTCAGAGATGACATGACACACCTCCACAGACTTTCCTTACCAAGAGGATCTTGACCAGAAGGCCTGGATTCAAGTCCCGCTTGCTCCAGGAAACCTCTTACTCAGAGGTCCCACTGAGCCACACAGACCCCCCTTCCCACTGACAGTATCTTTTATTAAAAAACAAACCAAAGAGAGCACTGTTCTTCATTCCATCACTTGCTTAGCTTTAGATATTTCCCCTAACCACCTATTCAGAGATGTTATTACACAACTCTAGAGCATGCGGGCCTGCAGCCCAGGCCTCTTGATCCAGAGGTTGGAACACTACCACAACAGACCACCCCTTTGGATTGCAAACTTAATAAAGCAAGGGTCTCTTCTCTAATCTTATCTTTCTGAAATGAATCATTCCAGGGATGTTACGGCACACCTCTGGAGTGGGTGGACTTGAATCCAAGTCTCCTGGTTCAGAGGTTGGAACATTACCACTTCACCAAAACAACAGCCCCTGCGGGTTGCAAACTTAATAATGATGTTTAATAGGCAGAGGCGGTTCACATCGCTCAGCTGTCCCTTTTAGTTTGATGTCGGTAACAGCTTTAATAGAGGGGTTTCATTGCTGCTATGAATGCTGGGAAATGACAGCTTCCATTTCTGCAATAAAAGGAAGCTAATGATCTTGCCAGCAATGCCCCCACTCAAGTCATTTGGAGGCAGAAAGGTAGAAATGCACTGTGTCTTGAATGGGAAAGAGTTTGCAAAGCTCAAGTTGGCATTGACAGATAGTATTCCATATTGGTAATCTTTGACCCATTTCCGTTCCTTTCCTAGTCCTTCAGTCATGAGGAAACATTGGAAGAATTAGGACAACAATCTTTGAAATGAAGACCACTAAGGGCAAAACTTGATGCTCTCCCCTGCGGAGGTGGAGGGACATTTCAATGGGCGTGAGGGAGGAGGATGCCAACTTAAACACTTCACCCCAATGTTAACCAGCGACACATGGCAGCTACCTTACAGGAAACCCAATAAGGTTGCGGGTTCTTGGTGGAGATGCTCTTTCAGATCATCCTGATCAAGGGAGAGTTGGATGTTTGTCTCATAGAGCTGCCCCTTTGCCCATAGTTTCAAACTCAGACCCACTCATCATCACAAACCAGCAGTGCTCTCAGTCCCTCCTCCAGCAGTGTTATCTGGGCTGTGTGCAGATGGCTGGCATGTCTCAAAATGGTGGGATTTGTGTCTCCTAGCATCCCTAATCGTAGGGTAAGCTTACTGCAGAAGTGAGGCATTCGATGTTCCTCAAAGGAGGAAAGAGGTGGGACTTTGACCTTCTATTTTGCTGCTTTTTGTATTTCAGTTTACTATCAAGTGTGTAATCAGGACAGTGCTGGTTATGTCCTTAGAGGCAAGATGGCACTGAAGAGTGGTTGCTCCATGGGAAGAGGATTAATTTCTGGCCTGTAGGCCCAGGATGGAGCACTTAACCAGAAGGACTGTAAAGTTGGACACTTCATAGAATCCCTACAGTGTTGAAACAGGCCCTTCATCCCAACAAGTCCACACTGACCCTCTGAGCATTCCACCCAAACCCATCCCCCTGAACACTATGGCGCAATTTCCCATGGCCAATTCACCTAACCTGCACATCTTTGAACTGTGGGAAGAAACCAGAGCACCCAGAAGAAACCCACACAGACAAAGGGAGAACATGCAAGCTCCACACAGACAGTCACCCAAGGGTGGAATCGAACCCAGGTCCCTGGTGCTGTGAGGCAGCAGTGCTAACCACTGAGCCACCGTGCCACTCCTTTATTTCGTTCATTTTTCTGCCTTTATATTCTGTGTTTTGGCTTATTTTTCCATGTTTTAAGATGGCACCAGAGAGTGGTGGCACCACACAACACTGTATAATGCCTATTGAAAGCAGCAAAAACCAGACCATATAAATTTGAACCGGCACAAGACAAGAGCGCTTCACAGGAGGCTCCACAGCACTGAGGATGTCACCTAGTGAGGGGATGAAACCTCCCAGCTCGGCAAACACACCAACATCTACAACACTTCTCACAGTATTTTGTAACAGGATACGCATGACAATAGATAAATAAGTAGATAGATAGGTAAGCAGGCAGACAGATCTCCACCTGGTGGACAAGACCCCCCTCACCTGCATTAAGTGAGAGGTAACCTATTGATGGGGTTCAGGAGGACAAGACAAACGCCATCAAGATAAAATTCTGGCAATTGGGTCAATGGGTCACAGATTTTAAAAATCATCAGTAAAAAAATCTGGGGAGGAGAAATTTCCCGCTCGGCGTTTTTGGGATCTGGAATGCTCTGCCCAGAAAGGAAGTTGATTCCATCAAAAGCATGTTGGACATCAATTGGAAGGTGAGGACTTTATTAGGTTGGGGGCGGAGAGCGAGGATCTGGTATCTAAGTACAGCATCTAAGGATGCAAGTACATTGGAGGCAGTTCAGAGAAGGTTTACCAGACTAATATGTGACATGGGAGGGTTATCTTATCAAGAAAGGTCAGAGAAACTAAGAGTTTAGAGAATACGAGAGAACGTGATTGAAGTATACCAGATCCTGAGGGCTTTTGACAGGGTGGGCATTGGGGGGATGCTTCTAATTAAGGGAGAATCCAGAATTAGGAGTTACTGTTTAAAATTAAAGTGGCCAACCACTTACAACATAGATTAGGAAAATTATTCATTTCTCTTAGATGGTCATGAGTTATAGAGTCATAGAGACATCCAGCACGGAAACAGACCCTTCAGTACAACCAGTCCATGCCAAACATAATCCCAAGCCAAACCAGCCCCACCTGCCTGCTCCTGGCCCATATCCCTCCAAATTTTTCCTATCCATGTACTGATCCAAATGTCTTTTAAAGTCTTTGGAACTCTCTTCTATAAAAGGTGGTAGAAGCGGAATCTTTGACTATTTTTAAGGGAGAAGTAGAAAGGTAAAGATCCCTTAGTCCCAGAGGGCCATAGGACCTGCTGTCTCATTAGAGACAAGAGAGAGAGACAGACAGACAGACAAGCGGTGGTGAGTTTTGCCTGAGGGCCACTAAGCCTCACGCAAGGGGAGAGATGGGGAACCTCAGCTGGTGCGGGAATTGAACACAGAAGTGGATAGATTCTTGTTAAACAAGGGTTTGAAAAGTTATTAGGATTGGCAAGAAAGTGAATTTGATGTTACAATCAGATCAGCCAGGACCGTATTGAATGGTGGAGCAGGCTCATGGGGCTGAATGGTCTACTGTTGATTCTAATTCATATGTTTGTAATCTGCTCGTTCAAAGAGACAGGGTAGGAAAAAGGGGCTGAATGGCCTCAATGTCATGCTGTGTTTCTGTGGTTGCAGTCATTATAATGTTCAAATGTTGGTGGAATTGCAGAGTTTCGAGACCAAGAATTTTTGATGTAGGAGCTTCATAAAAATAGAGATGTGCAAAAGTAAAACAATGGGAAGGAAAGGATCAGTTGATCGACAATTTTTGATGCATCACCAGATTTGTCCTATTCTCCCCTTGTAGTCATGCCCTCCACTGGGAGAACCCAAAACCCGGGGAATAATCGCAAGCTAGTAAAGGGGCTGAAGCTTTGGCCCCCACTTAGGCAATTTTTATTTTATTCATTCATGGGATGCGGGGTGAGCTAGCTAGCAGTGAGCCAGGACCCCAGAACATTACCTGATTCATAGTCATGCAGTCATAGAGATGTACAGCATGGAAACAGACCCTTTGATCCAACTCATCCATGCTGACCACATATCCTAAATAAATCTAGTCCATTTGCAAGCATTTGACCCATATAAAACCTTCCTATTCATATACACATCCAGATGCCTTTTAAATGTTGTAATTGTACCAGCCTCCACCACTTCCTCTGGCAGCTCATGCCATACACGCACCACCCTCTGTGTGAAAAAGTTACTCCTCAGGTCCCTTTTAAATCTTTCCCCTCTCACCTTAAACTGATGCCCTCTTGTTTTAGACCCCCTGCCACGGGAAAGAGACCTTGTTAATTTCCCTATCCATGCCCCTCATGATTTTATAAACCTCTATAAGGTCATCCCTCAGCCTCCGACACTCCAGGGAAAATAGCCCCAGCCTATTCAGCCTCTCCCTGTAGCTCAAACCCTCCAACCCTGGCAACATCCTTGTAAATCATTTTTGAACCCTTTCAACTTTTACGACATCCTTCCTATAGCAGGGAGAGCAGAATTGCACACAGTATTCCAAAAGTGGCCCTAACCAATGTCTTGTGCAGCCGCAACATGACCCTCCCAACTCTTATACTCAATGCACTAACCAATAAAGGCAAGCGTACCAAACGCTTTCTTCACTATCCCATCTTCCTTCAACTCCACTTTCAAGAACTATGAAGCTGCACTCCAAGGTCTCTTTGTCCAGCAACACTCCCCAGGTCATAACCATTAAGTGTATAAGTCCTGCCTTGATTTGCCTTTCCAAAATGCAACACCTCACATTTATCTAAACTATACTCCATCTGCCACTCCACAGCCCATTGGCCCATCTGATCACGATCCTGTTGTACTCTAAGGTAAACTTCTACGCTGTCCACTACACCTCCTAATTTTGTGCCATTTGCAAACTTACTAACCATAACTCCTATGTTCACATCCAAATCATTTACATAAATGACGAAAAGCAGTGGACCCAGCACACTAATCCTTGTGGTACACTGCTGGTCACAGGCCTCCAGTCTGAAAAGCAGCCCTCCATCACCACCCTCTGTTTATTACCCTCGAGCCATTTTTGCATCCAAATAGATAGTTCTTCTTCTATCCTGTCTGATCTAACCTTGCTAACCAGTCTACTCTCTGGATTAACAGTCCAGCAATAATACCACAAGGCCATTTCCTCCCCTGTAAACTGAAACCAACCCAGATCACATGGGTGAAATGCCTAAAACATTCCAGACTGTAACTTGTCAAACTCTATCAATCATTAATGAGACCCCAAGTGGTGTCCTGTGCGTGGTTTTGGTTTCCCTTAACATGGGATAAATTTGAATTGGAAGTGGTTCAAAATGTTTCACTTGGCTGGTTGAAGGGTTTTTTAAAATTCACTCATGGAATGTGAGCGTTGCTGGCTGGACCAACATTTATTGCCCGTCCCTTGTTGCCCTTGACAAGGTGGTGGTGAGCTGCCTACCTGACCTGTTACAGCCCTTGTGCTGTAGGGATACCCACAATGCCCTTAGGGAGGGAATTCCAGGATTTTGACCCAGCGACACTGAAGGAAAAGCGATATATTTCCAAGTCAGGATGGTGAGTGGCTTGGAGGGGAATTTGGGGCAGTGGTGTTCCCATATATTTGCTGCCCTTGTCCTTCTAGATGGAAGTGGTTGTGGGTTTGGAAGGTGCTGTCTGAGGATCTTTGGTGAATTTCTGCAGTGCATCTTGTAGATAGTACACACTGCTGCTACTGAGCATCGGTGGTGGAGGGAGTGGATGTTTGTGGATGTGGTGCCAATCAAGCGGGGGCTGCTTTGTCCTGGATGGTGCCAAGCTTCTTGAGTGTTGTTGGAGCTGCACTCATCCAGGCAAGTGCCGAGTATTCCATCACACTCCTGACTTGTGCCTTGTAGATGGTGGACAGGCTTTGGGGAGTCAGGAGGTGAGTTACTTGTCGCAGAATTCCTAGTCTCTGAGCTGCTCTTGTAGCTACTGTGTTTGTGTGGTGAGTCCAGTTGAGTTTCTGGACAATGATTGCCCCCAGGATGTTGATAGTGGGGGATTCAATGATGGTAACACGATTGAATGTCGAGGAGTGGTGATTAGATTGTCTCTTGTTGGACATGGTCATTGCCCTGGCATTTGTGTGGCAAGAATACTACATGCCACTTGTTAGCCCAAGTCTGGAGGTGACTACCTGAGATGAGCAGCTCATCTTCGAATCAACTTTGATACAAAGGAGAGGGAAAACAGCATCCGGGAATACATTTCAAGGCAAAATCTCTCATAAGCAAAGGATTGAACACCTGGATTAAAAGAAGTTAAACCAGAAACATCAGGGTTTTTGTTCCATTAATATGTGAGAGAGGCGAGTGTGGGGGAAGGGATTGGAAGAGTTTTGGATTAATACCATCACGTGGTGTCATGTGCAAGTGACACACTGATATGTTTTTCAACTCGATTTTTTTGGAGTTGTCTTTGTAACTGAACCAGAAGTGACTTGCCTGAGATTAAGCCACAAACTCCATGCCCCTTTAACAGGAGATTAACAGACAGGATGTGTCATTGTGTGAAAATAGAAACTTGACTGTGCATCTAAAATGGTTCATTTCATGCAATTTGTCTCTTTGTCGAAGAAATTAGCCTGTGACCCAGCTGAAAAGAGCCTGATGACTTCCTTTAGCTGGGATTTTATTGAGCGATCGCAGCTGCTCAGTTGTAGACTCTCCAAGATCCGTCATTGTTCTTTGTGGATCCCCCACTGTCGTCCTCCAGGAAGAGGCCCCACTGATAATCGAAACAACTTCCAAAAAAACCCAACCCCAGGAACTTAGTCTCAAAGCACACCAGGCAGACTGAGTTTCTGAGCATAGGCAGTTGGCGAAATACCTGAGAAGCAACTTGACCGTGGCAGAAACTCATTTCAATGAACTAACTATCCAATCATTTCATACCATATGCTGAAAGGGATCTTTCGTTTGCACACTGCGCATGGGGGCTCATGGGAACATAGAAGAAAGAGGCCATTCAGCCTCTCAAGCCTGCTGCTAGATCATTGATCTCAATGTCATTTTCCCACGTTGCCTGAATGTCATTAGTAACTAGAAACGTATTGATCTCTGCCTTGGACGTGACTGATCTTCCACAGCCCTCTGAGTTACAGAATTGCCAAAATTCTCGAAGTGAAGAGGTTCCTCCTCATCTCAGTCCTCAATTCAACCAACTCTGCTGCTTCAGCAGTAGCTGACTGAGGGGCACACTGACAGAGGCAACTGGGGTTCAAGTCTCAGCTCCTAATTTAGGCTTTCATTTCCGGTGACAGAGTGCTACACTAGCAGAGGTGCCGCCTTCCACATGAAACATTAGGCTAAAGATCTGACCAGATGCAGTCTGAAGAAAAGCTGGTGAGCATTTACCCTTCAACTAGCACCTCCAAAACACACTCATTATCTCGTTACTGTTCCCAGGATCTTGCTGTGAGAAAACTGGCTGCTGTGCATCCTCCTCGTTCTGTCTAAAGGTCGTGGGACATTCTGAGATTCTGTAAGGTGCTACATAAATGCAAGGCATCCTTGCTTTCTTCCCTCTCGTCGCTCTAGACTGAGTGGGGCAAGGGGGAATAAAGGTCAAGCCCTGGATAGGGTTAATGTGGTTATTACAGGAGCAGGAGCTCAATAATTTTCCTAATTTCCTGTTCAGAGATTTACAAGAATATTGTCAGGGTTGGAGGGTTTGAGCTGTAGCAAGAGGCTGAATAGGCTGGGGTTATTTTCCTTGGAGCATTGGAGGCTGAGGGGGGACCTTACAGAGGTTTATAAAATCATGAGGGGCATAATTAAGGTCTTTTCCCCCAGGGTAGGGGAGTCCAAAGCTAGAGGGCATAGGTTTAAGGTGACAGGCGAAAGGTTTAAAAGGGACTTAAGGGGCAGCCTTTTCACACAGAGGGTGGTACGTGTATGGAATGAGCTGCCAGAGGAAGTGGTGGAGGCTGGTACAGTTACAACATTTAAAAGGCATCTGGATGGGGACATGAATAGGAAGGGTTTAGAGAGATATGGGCCAAATGCTGGTAAATGGGACTAGATTAATTTAGGGTATCTGGTCAGCATGGACAAGTTGGTCTGTTTTTGTGCTGTACAGTTCTATGGCTCTGTGTTATAACACTGATGTGGGGCAGGTGGAATTTGAACCTGGGCTTCCTTGGTCAGAGGTTTGGACACTGCCACTGCACCAGATTAAATGGCAGAATCACTGGATTCCCTGCTGTGCTCAATGCTTGGTTAGCTGCCCAAGTAACCAGAAACTTTCTTTCTGTTCCTCCAGCTTCTCAGACATGACAACAGTGGTTTCATTGATGTCCCCAGTCACAGTCCCAGATGTGGCAAACTTATCCAGATGGATATGAAATTATAAACCAGAATCACGTTACTTTGAACTGCTTCCAGTGTGGCATTGCTTATTAAACAATACGGCTCATGGCTGCTATTAGAAACATTCTGGAGTCCAGCTCATCGCAGATATAACCACGTGTTTTAGAATTATTTTTAGATTCATCCACATGGGTGTGGGTATTGCAAGCTGGATCAGTATTTATTGCCCATCTCTAATTGCCCAGCGGGCAGTTAGGAGTCAACCACATTGCTGTGGGCCTGGAGTCACATGCAAGGATTTCCTTCCCAAAAGGGCATTAGTGAACCAGATGGGTTTTTCCAACAATTGACAATGGTTTCATGGGTACCATTACACTTTACTTTCACATTGTTATTAAATTCAAAGTCCACCATCTCTCATGGCAGGTTTCAAACTCAAGTCCCCAGAACGTTATCTGGCTCTCTGGGTTAATAAATCTATTTATGGATAATACCACTGGGCCATCACCTCCCCCTACATTTCTAACATCTGCCTCTCCCTTATATATCATGCAGGTCAAATGTGGCCTTCCATCCAATCCTTGACATTTCACTACACACAATGAAAAGGAGAAGCAGGGTGGCTCAGTGTTTAGCACTGCTGCCTCACAGCTGGGTTTGATTCCAACTTTGGGCGACTGTCTGTGTGGAGTTTGCACATTCTCCCCGTGTCTGCGTGGGTTTCCTCCAGGTGCTCTGGTTTCCTCCCACAACCTAAAGACATGCAGGCTATGGTGGATTAAATTATACCATAGTGTCCACGGATATGCAGACTAGGTGGGCTAGCCATGGGCAATGCAGGGTGGGTCTGGGTAGAACACTCTTCAAAGGGTCAGTGCAGACTCAGTGGGCTAAATGGACTGCTTCCACATAGAGATCCTGTTTAGAAGGTTTTGAAGCTTGTCTGCAAGCTGTCACCTTCCTCATGAGACTTATGAAGGACCTTGTACTTCCTACAGGCTATGGACATTGTTTGGATAGGGTCACACCTCTCCATTGATGCTGTGACTGTGTTCTGTCTTGAGGGGGGGTGGTGTGTGGGAAAGGGGTATGATCCTGTCCCTAGACAATTTTCAGGTTATCCAAATGCTCCCTCATCGGGAATGCCAATTGTGCCAACTGCCCAGAACGTGGGGACACCAGAAAGAGGAGTAGGAGTAGGCCATTTGGCCCATCTCTCCACCTTACAGTAAGATCATGGCTGTGCTTGCAATTCCACTTTCCTGCCTGCTGACCCAACCCCTCACCTCTCTCACAGATCAACAATCTTCCTAACTCAGCCTTCAATATGTTTCATGACCACTGCTCACTGGTGTAATGAATATTCCAAAGATTAGCCACCCTTTGAGAGAAGAAATTCCTCCTTCGCTCCACATCAAATGGGATATCCTTTATTTTTAAGTATGGTACCCCTAGCTCTAGACTCCCTATGAGGTGAAACACTCTTGCTGAATCCTGCTCAGAATGTTTCTACAAGATCACCCCAGAGGCTTCAGTTACATTAGTTAACATTACCCCAAGTGAGGCAGACAACAGGGAATCAGGAGTATGTTCATATCCATGTAGAATCATAAAGATGTACAGCACAGGAACAGACCCTTCAACCCAACTCATCCATGCTGACCAGATATCCTAAATTAATCTAGTCCCATTTGCCAGCATTTGGCCCATATCCCTCTAAACCCTTCCTATTCACATACCTACGCAGATGTCTTTTAAATGTTGTCATTGTACCAGCCTCCACCACTTCCTCTGGCAACTCATTCCATGTACACTCCACCCTCTGTGTGAAAAGGTTGCCCCTTAGGTCCCTTTTAAATCTATCTCCTCTCCCCTTTAAAACTATGCTCTCTGGCTTTGGACTCCCCTACCCTGGTTCATTGTAAGCCTCAAGAGCGAACTGCCTTCAAATCACTGCACTCAAAATTTAAAAGGAAACATTCACAGTGCAGGGTCTGATCCCACAAGGACAGCAATAGCCTGAGAGGTTGCGCCCAGTAGTGGGTCCTGAACCTAGTTTGAAGCTTAGCCAGCTCACGTGCTAAAGGCTTGAAGTCATGTGGGTTTGTAGCTATCAGGAACCTGTTGGTAGAGCAGGAAAGGGGCTTATTGAGCAAGACATGACAACTGGGAGCGGAGGAAGATTGGGGAGGTTGGAAGGAGCTGTGCGGGCATTGGGTAGGTGGTGGAAGTGGAACTGGAGAATCAACAGGGATGGGAAGTTGAAACTGGGAGGGAAGGGAATGGACGTGGTCAGTTGGGGGAGGAGGAGGGGGCAATTGTATGGCCTTAGGCTTTCCCCTCCCTCTCCAAAGAAGAACCTCCCCCCAACATAACCATCTTCACAAAGTGGCTGAGACCCTCCCAAAACCATCTTAAAGGACAAGGGCAGCAACAGATGTAGGAAAACACCATTGCTTTCAATTTCCCCTCCAGGACACGTCCCATCCGGACTCAGAAATATATCGATGATTGCTTCATCATCAACGTTTTGGAATCCCTAAAGACACTGTGGGACCATCTCTGCAGCGGTTTGAGGAGAATTCTAACCAACCGCTTGACGAGCAACTGGCATTAAATTCTCACAATGCCCACATTCCAAGGATTTTTTTTTAAGACAGAAAGGATTTAGCAGGGCAGAACTCATACTGTAAACAATCCGCCCTGCAGAGCAAGCCTCCGATGTCGCTAGCAATTTAAATGCATTAATTCCATTAGAGAGCGATTACTGAGTATTACAACAAAAGCTAGCTGCTCCGTTGAATACAGCTGCTCGCAGCTGGTAATAAACAGCAAAAGCGGTGGAGCCTGTCAGCTGGGCCTACTCTGTGCTCCTGTTTCCTTCAGACAGCTTTCACAAGCATAATTAGACAAACTGGGGCCCCCAGAAGTGCTTGGCAATGTGCCCGATTTGCAGAGAGGGAAATATCAAAGGCAAGCTGGCCTTTAAAGTTAATGGATCAGAAATCAACCAAGCAAGACTGAGAAACAGGCCAAGGCCTGTGTGTGTCAAAGGGTCTAATTTCACCCGGCTAGGCAGACTTGGATTCCTTTCAATCAAGAGACTCATATGGATCCCCAGGATTTCTACAGGCCTCTTTTGCTGCTGTTGGTGTGGTTGTGATTATTATGGGATGCTTATGCTGGCTTTTAATCACACGAGCACTGTTGCTAGGTTACATCCCATCCATTTAGCCAAAGAAAACATGGATGGCAATCCCCCCCAGGACTGGCCTGGAGTCTCCAGCTGCTCCAGACTCCATCATAGAAGCCATCGGAGAATAGAGCTGCACAGCACAGAAGTAGACCCTTCGGTCCAGCTTGCCCATGCTGACCAGATATCCCAAAGTAATTTGCCAGCTTTTAGCCCATATCCCTCTAAACCCTTCCTATTCACATACCCATCCAGATACCTTTTAAATGTTGTAATTGTACCAGCCTCCACCACTTCCTCTGGCAGCTCATTCCATACACATACCACCCTCTGCATGAAAAAGCTGCCCCTTAGGTCCCTTTTAAATCTTTCCCCCTCACCTTAAAACTATGCCCTCTAGTTTTAGACTCCCCTAACCTGGGGGAAAAGACCTTGACTATTCACTATATCCATGCCCCTCATGATTTTATAAATCTCTATAAGGTCACCCACCAGTCTCCGATGGCTCCAAGGAAAATAGCCCCATGCTATTCAGCCTCTCCCTATAGCTCAGACCCTCCAACCCTGGTAACATCGTTGTAAATCTTTTCTGAACCCTTTCAAGTTTCAAAATGTCCTTTTGAGAAAATTGGCATAGAACGTTCCCACCCTGCACCTCCCAACATCCTTTCAAACCCTTTGAGCGTTTTGTTCGCTAGTTGTGGAGGTGGGCAGTGACGGTGGGCGGGGACCACTGGGCATGTCACCAGGGTGAAACATTACATACATTATTGAGCAGCTAGTCACGTTACAGCCAAGATGTACAATAGTCTTACGTGAGACATCTGACCCGACTTGAGAGTAGCCAGACGCTGTTAACACCAAAAACAATAAAGTGAGAGCTCTCTACAGATTTGGGGAATGAAAGGAGAGTTGTAGGACACACTACACAACTCTGGCTCCCCTTGGAAATGGGCTTTACATCCTGATACAGGACATTCACCCATCAGGTCTATCCTAATAACAAATGCAGCTAGTCCCTCATCCATATCTAATCCATACCTCTGCAATTCATTCCCTTCGCCCCAATCCCCAACAGGTATTGATTCACTTTCTGTTGAAGGTAACTATTGAATCTGTATCCACCGTCTTATCCTTGGTCTCTTCTGGAGTACAGTGTCCAATTCCGGTTGCCCTGCTATAGGAAGGCAATTATAAAGCTGGAGAGGGTTCAGAAGAGATTTACCAGGATGTTGCTATGAATGAAGGGTCTGAGTTGTAAGGAGAGGCTGGATAGGCTGGGACTTTTTCACTGGAGCGTAGGAGGTTGAGAGGTGACCTCATGGAGATTTATATAATAATGTGGGATATAGATAAGGTGAATGGCAGGTGTCTTTCCCCTATGGTAAGGGATTTCAAGACTAGGAGGCATATTTTGAAGATGAGAGGAAAAAGATTTTAAAAAGACTTGAAGGGCAATTTTTTAACACAGACAGTGGTTCAAGGGTGGAATAAGCTTCCAGAGGAAGTGGTGGATATGGGTACAGTTACATTCAAAAGATGTTTAGATAAGTACATTAATGAGAAATATTTGGAGGGATACAGGCCAAGCACAGGCAGGTGGGACCAGTTTAATTTGAGATTATGGTCAGCATGGACTGGTTGGACCGAAGGCTCCTTTTCCGTGCTGTATGACTCTCTGACTCTAACCTTGAACTTGTTCGGTATCTCCCTCAGATACACCCGTATTCTTCACTCCTGTTTAAGGTCAGGACTTGATATTATCAGATCTTTGTCATGATCATGAAGTAAGGTACAGAGAAAAGGGCTCGATCAGTGAATCCTGCCTACCTTTCACAGCAACTCCTCAGCAGATAAGATGGTTCCATTCTCAAGAAGGATCGCTGAACTCAAAATGTTAACTCTGTTTCTCTCTCTATAGATACCATCAGACCCACTGAGTTTCTCCAGCAATTTCTGTTTTGTAAAGTAGAACCATTGAATTGCTACAGTGTGGAAGCAGGTCATTCGACCCACTGGGGAGCATCCTACCCAGACCCACCACAATAACCCTGCATTTCCTGCAGCTAATCCACTAAGCCTGCACATCCCTGGACACTAGAAGCAATTTACATCTAATCCACTCAACTTGCATATTTTCAGACTGTGGGAGGAAACCGACACAGTCAAAGGGAGAATGAGCAAACTCCACACAGACAGTCACCCAAGAGAGGAACTGAACCTGGGCCCTTTATGCTGTAAGGTAGCAGTGCTAACCACTGAGCTACTGTGCTACTCAGGTTTTTAAAGCACCTGCAGTTCTTTGATTTAGCTAACACAGTTAACTGGACTCGACTGTGACGTCCCTCAGCATGAATAAATTCACACAAACTGGATATTCACAGAGTGGAGGGGCGATCACTGTAGAGGTAAGTTTGTATGAATTTATTTATGTTGGGTGAGGTGACAGTTGTGCAGCACAGAAAGAGACCCTTTGGTCCAACTCATCTATGCTGACCAGATATCCTAAATTAATCTAATCCCATTTACCGCCTGTATGAAGAATCCAATCTATAAGGGCCCTTATAGAATCCTTAACACTGGCATTAATTTTCAATGGTCAAGGAATCCAATCCTCCTCTGTCTAACTAGGCAAGGAACACAGTCTGTCCACAAAATAAAATTGCATTCGCAGATTATCACAAGTGTTCAGTTTAAGGCTATCTGAGCAAGGTTGGAGGTGGGGACACGGAAATAAATCCCCTTCTTACAAGGAGGGCTCTGGATATAAGCGATGATAAGAGTTGGCTCTGTGCATTAGTCGAAATGCAAGTGCAAACAACATGTTAGATATGGCGGGATAACGAGGCGTGGGGCTGGATGAACACAGCAGGCCAAGCAGCTGATGAAGGGTCTAGGCCCGAAACGTCAAGTTTTCCTGCTCCTATGATGCTGCTTGGCCTGCTGTGTTCATCCAGCCCCACACCTTGTTATCTCGGATTCTCCAGCATCTGCCGTACCTTTTATCTATGTTAGATATGGCTCCTGTTTTGATCATGGTGGAAAGTTCAGCCCCATTCCTCCGCCTTGGATAAGCACCACACTGTGAATCCTATCTCAGTTTATGACAGTGTTGTTGGATGTGTGCAATCGCGTAGGAACCCACACCCACCGCCCACCACCCATTGCCCACCATGCACCATCCACCACCCATCACCCCCAACCCCCAACCCTCAACCAACAGCTCACATATTAGGAAAATTAGTAAGGGTTGGACATGGCCTCCTTTTCAGGAATGGCAAGAATCTTTCCCAGTACTGAGTAAACTCCAGCCCTCTGCATGGATATTATATCCCAAGAACTCTAAGCCATTCAGACCCTTGAGCCTGCTCTGCCATTCAATAGGATCATGGCTGATCCGATATTCCTCACATCCACTTTCCTGCCCTTTCCCTTGATTCTCCGTCTGATCAAGAATCTATCTCAGCCTTAAATATACGCAAGGACTCTGTCCCCACAGCTCTTGGTGGCAAGTTGTTCCAAAGACTCACAACCCTTGAGAGAAGAAATTTGTCCTCACCTCAGCCTTAAATTAGCTCCACCT
The DNA here is from genome assembly GCA_024137785.1 of Ginglymostoma cirratum. NCBI lineage: Eukaryota > Metazoa > Chordata > Chondrichthyes > Orectolobiformes > Ginglymostomatidae > Ginglymostoma > Ginglymostoma cirratum. Next base: position 8,530,251 of record JAHRHZ010000086.1, on the reverse strand, counting down.
CTACTCTGAGCCTATGCCCTATGGTCCTAGACTCTCCCATGAAGGGAAACATCCTCTCAGCATTTACCCTGTCAAGCCCCTGAAGAATCTTATATGCTTCAATGAGATCATCTCTCATTCTTTTAAGCTCCAGTGAGTAGAGTCCCAAACTGTTTAAACTTTGCTCATAACACAATCCCTCCCGTACCAGTGATCATCCTAGTGAACCTTCTCTGACCTGCATGTGAGCATTCTCTCATTCTTCCAGTCTCATTCAGAAGTTCACAGTTAGCTCCCTTTCCTCACACTGTTACTCTCAAGTTCCTGCTAAACCAGTCCAAATTGAAGTTGTTGGCTTGCTTTTCTTCCTCTTTGTCTAAGCTGCAAGCTTCATATCCGTAATTTGTCACTGACCAGATATACCAAGTTAGTTACACACTTGCTTCGGGATTGACGCTGCTGTTTCTTAACATGTTTCTTCATCTCAGAAGAACCCTTTCAATTTGCCCAATTCTTTCTTGGATATCAGTGCTACTTTTGACATTGGGTATTACTGTGCTTCAGAGATGGTGGAATTTATTGGCATGTTCCAAATGGATGGGAAATTCAATATTTGTATCATATTTTTTCGCAATTCCTTGCTGGTGTCTTCATGGTTCACTGTATAGTCAGGAGAAATTTTTATTTTTAATTACTGATTACACCTTAACAGAACATTTTACCCTCATTTGTATTTTGCTTATATCTGGAGCTAACTCTAGCAAGATTCTTCATTTCGTGTAAAAGCAGAAGTAGGCCATTCTGCCCATTGGGTCTGTTTCGCCATTCAATGAGATCGTGGTTGATCTGACAATCCTCAACTCCATTTTCCTGCTTTTGCCCCATAACCTTTGAGCCTGTACTGATTAAAAATCTGTCTGCCCGAGCCTTGACCATACTTAGTGATCCAGCCTTGACAGCTATCTGCGGTAAAGAATTCTACAGATTTACACCCCCCCCCCAACAGAAACAAATTCTCCTCATCGGCTCAGTGGTTAGCAGTGTTGCCTCACGGCGCCAGGGATCTGGGTTTGATTCCACCCTCGGGCGACTGTCTGTGAGGAGTTTACACGTTCTCCCCATGTCTGCGTGGGTTTCTTCTGGGTGCTCCAGCTTCCTCCCACAGTCCAAAGATGTGCAGGTTAGGGTGGATTGGCCATGCTAAATAGCCCAATGTGTCCAGGGATGTGCAAGCTGGGTAGGTTAGCCATGGGAAATGCGGGGTTCCAGGTATAGGGAAGGGGGTTGGGTCTGTGTGGGATGTTCTTCACAAGGTCGGTGCAGACTTGATGGGCTGAATGGTCTGCTTCCACACTGTAGGGATTCTATGATGCTTCTACAATCTCTACCTTAAATGGGGGACTCCTTACCCTGAGATTATTCCCCCTGGTCCCTGACTGTCCCACAAGGGGAAATCACTTCTTCTGCATCTAACCTGTCATGTCCCCTAAGAATCTCATATGTTTCACTAAGATTGCCTCTCATTCTCCTAAATGCTAATGATTTCAAACTCGTGGTTGCACCCACTCACCCATCTTTTCCCCTCCGTAAACTCATCCAAAATATTGTTGACCAACTCCTAACTTGTTCTAAGACCTATTTGCCCATCACCTCTGCACCTATTTGTCCACTCATCCGCCATCTTGAACTTATAATTCTCTCCCTTATGTTCAGATCACTCCATGGCTTCAACTCTCCCTATCATCGTAGCCTCCATCAGCTTTATCTTCTTCCAAGAACCCTGCAATCCTTCAAATCTACCTTCCTGGTAAGAATCCTTTATGTTCTAATGAGATGACCTGTCATTCTTCTAAACTCTAGTGAGCACAGTCCCAACCTGTTTTAGCCTTTGGTCTTAAGATAATTCCTCTGTACCAGGGATCATGCTAGTGAACCCTCTCTGAACTGTCTCCAATGAAATGATACCTTTCCTTTAAACAAGGGGAACCACGACTGCTCACTGTAATCCAGATGTGGTCTCACCAGCACCTTACTCCACGATGGCTCAGTGGTTAGCATTGTTGCCTCACAGTGCTAGGGACCTGGGTTCAATTCTACCCTCGGGTGACTGTCTGTGTAGAGTTTACATGTGCTCCGCATGTCTGTCTGGGTTTCCTCCCACAGCCCAAAAATGTGCAGGTTAGGGTGGATTGGCCATGCTAAATTGCCCTATAGTGTCCAGAGATATGTAGTATAGGTGGATTAACTGTGGGGAATGTAGGGCTCCAGGGATAGGGTGAGTCTGCGTGGAATGTTATTTGGAGAGTCAGTGTGGACTTGTTGGGCCGAATGGCCTGTTTCCACACGGTAGGAATTCTATGAAAATGTGTTCTAACCAACACCTTACTCCAGATGTGATTGCACCATCACCTTGCACAGTTGCAGTAAGACTTTCCTGCTCCTATAGTCAAAAGCCATTTGAAACAAGGAGCCTTTGGGTAGATTAAAACAAAAATCTTTGCACAGTGGTTTCTCATGATTCAGAGGTCCCGGTGGAAGTAGTTTCAACAATAATTTTCAAAAGTAAACTAGATAGCTACTTAAACGGGAAACATTTGTAAGCCAATGGAGATTGAGAACTGGCACATGTACAATTGTTCAAATGACCTCCTATTGTGCTGTCTCGTTCTATTACTTTTTTTTCCCTCTGATTTACCCTTTCCGCACCTCTTCTTAAGTTTACCCTGTCCAGTAAATCAAGCTGGGGGCCGCATTTTAGTTAATTTGCCCTCCTGTCTGGATTCTTAAACAAAAGTAGAACAACATCTTTGACCCCATCCAGAGCGATAAGCGAGGAAAATGTTTTAAAATCAGAGACTGGTCAGGGTAGGTAAATGGGGTGGTGGGGAGGGAGGTTTGAGCCAAAATTATCAGACTGACTTCCTGTGCTACGTGGAATATCTTATCTTCAATTCTTTGGTCAGTAAACATGTGACAGGGCCACACTCTTAACAACGCAGTGTTATATCGGTTGTACTCAGTGACGGTTGCTAAGAAAGCTTCTGATAATGCTCTATTTCTGAAACAATTCAGATTTAATAAAAATGAGTTGTTAATAGATTTGAGTGTATCAGCAAAACTGCCTCTCTCACGCTACACAAGCACTTTTTTTATATATATCACGATGGAGAAGGCATTTTTGATACATGGGAACAGAGGACCATTCTCATTCAATTAAATTTAACCTATCATTCGCACTTCCTGTGGCATACTTTGACATTACTTGCTGCTGCCATGATACCTATTCACGACGTACCCTCTTGGCTCCTGTTTCCACTGGGATCCATTAACCAGCATTGGCACAGACCCAATGCCCTCCTTTCCTTTTACAGAAAAATTCTTCTTCGAATTTAACAAACTTGAATGTGAGGCAAAGCAATTCCTGTTGAATCACAAAGCACAGAACGAGGCCATTCAGCCCGCATTCCCATGCTTGCTCTTTGAAAGAGTTGGCCTTCTGTTTTATTGGCACCTGGAGCATGAATGTCACTGCCGAGGCAAGCATCTATTGCCTAGTTGCACGAGAGAAGATGGTAGTGAGCTGCCTTCTTCAAACGCCTTTGGGATGTGGGGACATCCACAGTTGCTGTTAGGAAGGGAGTTTCAGGATTTTGCTCAGGATAGGGAAGGAACAGCAAAATTTTTCCAAGTCAAGGTATAGGACTTGAAAGGAAACTTTCAGGTGGTGGTGCTCTCGTGACCCTGGTCCTTCTAGAGTTTGGGGGGTTTGGAAAGTGCTGTTAGAGGAGCCTTGATGAGTGACTGCAATACGTCTGATGGATTATACACTCTGCTGTCAGTCTGTGTCAGTGGTGGAAGGAATGAATCTCAAAGGCAGCAGATGGAATGCTAAACAATTGAGCTGCATAAACTGAGACAGCATGAAGATTTTTCAGGACAATTAGATCAACAGCACTGCTCTTTTTGCTTGGCCCTAGTTTCTCTAATTTACTTTGCAGGTTTGTATATAATTTCCTTTCCTAAGATACTGTTACATCGTCAGGGAGAACATTCCGAAACCTACCAATTTGCTGCACTAAAACAATTCTCCTCCTCCTAACTCTGGGGTTCCTCCATCTATTCTCTTCAAGCCATGCTCCCTTGATCCTGGCACTCCTGTCCCTGGAAATAATTTCTCGATCAAAACCTTTCATAATTTTGAACAGCTCTATTAAAATTGTTCTTAATCTGTTCTCTTGGAGTTAGTGAGTGAGTGAATGAGTGAGAGTGTGTTTCAGTGCCAGTGTGAGTGTGTGTCTCTGTGTGTGTCTCTCTGTTTGTATGCATGTGTCTGTGTGTGTATGCATGCGTTTATGTGTGCGTACGTGTGTGTGTGTGTCTGTGTCTGTGTCTGTGCACGTGTGTGTGTGTTCATGTGCATGTGTGCGTTTATGTGTGATTTTTTGTAAATGTGTGTGTGTTTGTGTTGGAGTGTGAGTGTGTGTGTGAGAATGTATGTATTGTATGTGATTTGGGGTGTGTGTGTGCGTGTGTTTGTGTCAGGGTGAGAGTGTGTGTGTTTGTGTGTGTCAGGGTGTGAGTGCGTGCATGAAAATGTGTGTAGTGTGTGTTATTTGGTGTGTGTGTGTGTGCGTGTTTGTGGAGAATCCTTCATAAGCATGTAAGACATTGGAAAATAAGTTGGCCACTTGGGGTACAAAAGTCCAAAGACTTGTGTTTCTCTGGGGAAAGTAATTTCTCCTCAACTCAGCCCTTAAAGGCTTCTTCTTCCAAAACTAGTTCTAGACTCTCTGGAACTGGGAATGGCGAAAACAAAGTGTTAGTTTCCATTCTGAGAACCGACCAGCCGAAGATGAGTTTGCTTGGATGACTCAGTCAAGTCGGATTTGTCTGTGCGAGAGGCAAGTTGCCATGTATTTGGCCATGGGTTCCTCCTCAGGCCTGTGACACTTGAAAAGCCTCCACCCAACCAGCCCAATAAATCAGTCCATTTTGCAGTGCCCTTGGACAAGGAGTCAATGACATTGAACGTTCTTCAATGCAACTCTTTCATCCACCCCCAACAATGCAACTCCTCCTCTGATTTCCCCTTCAGGGAATTGTGTTTAATTACTGACAATTGCTGGATAATTTTACTTAATTTCCTGTTGAGTTTTAGTGGAGGTACCTGAGCTTTATTTGCTGAATGCTGTATCACCGTAGGGCGATCGTTCAAAGCCACCAAATAGCAAAAGTCACGCAACACAAGATGGAAGTTGTAAGGTTGCCCTGGTAACTGGCCTTGTCTCTACAACTCCAAAAGCACTATTAAAACCAACAGGAATAGCGTTAAAATGTGCCAGGACAGTTTACATGATATTTAGGTGCCAGTGGCAAGAGTGGGGACACAAGCGTCCTTTTCTGGAACATCCCAGCAGACCATTCTGCCCGGAGGTTTTAATCTGCTTGTTAGTTCTGATAACCACCTCTCCCACCACTACCTCCCACCCACCTCCCAAAATCCTAAAAATAATTTTCCACGTAATGGCTGTCTATTTGCAACTTACTGAAAATCTCACCTTCTTCACTACGTACTCAGGGGGCTGCACTGTTACCTCTCGAGACAGTGCGCTCTCGGCTCAGAGGGTGAGAGCATGGTTAAGGCTGACATTCCCAATGCTCCTCCCAAAGGGTTCTGCATTGCTGGATATTCTGAACTGTCAGAGGTTCTGCACTGGCAGAGATACTGCGCTGCCAGAGGTTATGCACTGCCAGAGGTCCTGCACTCGCAGAGTGGCTACCCTGCCAGAGGTCCTGCACTGCCAGAGGTTCTGCACTGCCAGAAGACCTGCACTGCCAGAGGGTCTACACTGCTGGAGGTTCTGCACTGCCAGAGGTCCTACACTGGCAGAGCGGCTACACTGTCAGAGGTTCTGCACTGGCAGAGGTCCTGCACTGGCAGAGCGGCTACATTGCTAGAGGCTCTGCATTGCCAGAGGTTCTGCACTGGCAGAGATGCTGCCTTTCAGATGAGAAATTAGGTGGATATCTAAGAAGCAGGTGAGCTCTCCCACTATCCTATCTCTCAACCAGCTTCAGTAAAACAGATGATCTGCTCGTTAATTTCTTTGTGGAGCAATGTTGTACGCTAAATGTCAGGTCCATTTCCCATGTTCCAATAAAGACCACAATTCGGAGGCATCTAGCTGACTGTACATTTTGAACGTTTTCTTCAAAACTCCTCAGAGCCTTCTCTGCTCCAGGGAAAACACTCGGAGCTGCTCTGGGTGGGACGCCCTTCAGAGGGTCAGTGCAGACTCGATGGGCTGAATGGCCTCCATCTGCACTGTGGCAATTCTATGATTCAATATGCAACTTGGAGTTCTACTTTAAGCCACAACTCATGCACAGTGGGAGGTTAGTTAGAGGTTACTTGATGATCCTGAACTCAATTATAGGGCATTGGGGAAGTGGCTGATAGGCTTACTGTTTGACATTCCATCTTACTGAGGCAAGAAGAAAGTGCAGCATTTGACGAATGACAGAGTTTATTAATGGGGTTGAAATTGGTGCGAGATGAATAGTTTCCCTTCTACTAAAGCAGTTAGGGATGGGTAACAAATACTGACCTTGTGAACACAGCTCAGCTTCCATAAAAGAGTTGGGAAAAAGTGTTCAGTACATCAAGAGATAGTAGGAACTGCCAATGGTGGAGAATCTGAGATAACAAGGTGTAGAGCTGGATGAGCACAGCAGGCCAAGCAGCATCAGAGGAGCAGGAAAGCTGACGTTTTGGGCCTAGACTCTTCTTCGGAAATCCCGAAACATCAGCTTTCCTGCTCCCCTGATGCTGCTTGGCCTGCTGCGTTCATCCAGCTCTACACCTTGTTATCTCACTACATCAAGCCTCGTTTCCAAAGTGACCTCTCTTTCTGGGCATTTCCGAGGTGACCAGTTGACATTGTTCCAAATGGCCTGGCATTTCTTTCTCTTACACGAGGTGTACTGTCCTTTGTCCCTCTTCCACTGGTTTCCTTCTCCATTTCCTCAAACCCTTGCCCACACAATCCACCATCCAGCGCCGGGAAGAGATGCTGGAATTCTGGCTGCATTGGGGATGACTCACTCTGAATTCCTAACCACTCATGCTGTCTTGACCTTTCTCTAATTGACACTTGCCCACACCAGCACAGTTACCATTCAGAGAACGTAAGCACTCCTCAGAGGATCTGTCACCCCATGGTACACTCTGAAAGGCCATCATTGGCCCTCTGAGATACACAGTAATCGCACGACCACTTCCACCTAGCAGGCTAAGGACAGCAGATACATGGGAACGCCACCAACTTCCCCACCAAGTTCCCCTCCACGCCACTGATCATCCTGACTTGGAAATACATCCCGATTCCTTCACTGTAGCTGCGTCAAAATCCTAGAATTCGCTCCCTAATGGCATTGTGGGTCAAACCATAGCAGGTGGACTGCAGAGGGCAGCTCACCCCCACCTTCTCAAGGGGCAACTAGGGATGGGGCAATAAATGCTGGTCAGCGATCGCACACATGACTTTCAACAAAACCAATAACAGCACATTGTCAACATAGATTGTTAACCACGGAATGACATTGCAGACAGATCGCCAATGACAGATCCTCAGGTTTCGGTTGACATTGATATTAATTTGCTGGATATGGATGTCACGAGCATTCATTTCCCGTCCCTAGTTGCCTCTTAAGAGTGTGGTGTGAGCCTATTTCCTAAACTTCTGCGATCAATGTGCTCAGGGCGTTCCCCTTGTGCTGTAAAGCAGGCATTTTCACCTGACAACGTATAACAGAATGGTGTCAGAGATAAAAGGTACTGCAGATGCTGGAGAATCCGAGATAACAAGCATGGGGCTGGATGAACACAGCAGGTCAAGCAGCATCATAGGAGCAGGAAAACTTGACGTTT
>JAHRHZ010000086.1:8496534-8513047 GCA_024137785.1 Ginglymostoma cirratum | reverse complement strand
CAATAATGCCATTCTACACCAATGTTGCCATGCTACACCAATAATGCTATTCTACACCAATAATGTCATTATATTGAATTGAATTAGCTTTATCGTCACATGCTCAGATGAGTACAGTGTAAAGCTTACAAGTCACCACTTAATGGAACCATCTTAGCTACAAGGACACTAGGTATACTTTCTTCAGTGCAAGTTCTTGGGAAAGAAAATTAGAAAAACAAAGAAATAAAAAGTCCAGCATAACAGATCAGAGGAATAAACTAAAAAATAGAGAAATAAGAAGTTCAGAACAGCAGTCTTTCTAACCACTACCCCAGTCCACCGTGGGCCATTACCCTAGACTGTGCTGGGCTTCACTTCAAGAGTCTCGAGGTTGGGAGACCGCCCCGGAATCACCTCAAGGCTAGATGTCCAAGCTGATGCCATGCTGGGCCGAAAGTCCACCACAGGCCATTGAGAGAACACTACGTTGGGCCAGGAGACCTCCACACCGGGCCGAGAGGGTGCCACACTGGGCCAAGAGGGTGCCACATCGGGCCAAGAGAATGCCACACCAGATCAAAAGACACCAGTGATACCATTATACACTAGTGCTACCATTACATACCAATGTTGCCATGGTACACCAGTGAGCAGGGAGTGAATTTTTTGGATCTTCATGGGCTGTCTGACTCAATAAAAATTCAACCCCATCAGTATAGCACAGCAGGAGTCCATGCTGCATCTCTGCTAGAACAACTCACTTAGTACAACTCTGGTGCCCTTTCCCCCATGGTCTTGCAATTTCTTTTCGCTTCGTGTGATTCTCTTTAGAAAAGCGCGATTGAATCAGTCTCGACCACACTCTCTGACAGTGCTTTCCTGACCACTCATGGCAGAAAACATGCTTTCTCATGTCGCTGTGGCCACTCTCGCCAAATTGGTCACCTCTGGTTCTCAATCAGCAGCAACAGTTTTTTGACATCCAGTCTGTGGAGAACCCTCATGATTTTCAAACATCTCTATCAAACCTCCTTTTCATTTTCTGTTCTCAAACTGAGCAGCCATAGTTTCCCCAGTTGGCAATTGAAGTTAGTTTGTCTTCATTGACCATGAGTCTTTCTGTTTTTGAATGATCTGGGTTGAGGGCTCGTCCAAGTGTGATCTGATGATTAACTAGCTGCCCACTAGTTAGAGTTGGTTACGATGCCCCAGCTGGCAGGTACAGGGACTTTCAGAGGAGTGCTCAGAGCCCCCTGTATGAGGAAGGGGCAAGTCAGCTGCTGTCAACTCACCGTCCAATCCCAGAGAGCGAGGAAAGGGTGATGATGCCCGCGAGAAGCCTTTTGGCTTTCATACAGAGTGGAAGGCTGGCAAGGCCCCACCAAGTCGAACAACTGTCATCAAAGGGTGAGGCTGGAATCGATCTTTCTCAATAGCGGGTTGACAGCCGGGAATCCCATTCTCTCTCCATTGATGTTTGTGGAATTGAAACATGCGGAAGATGAGCTGCTCACTACATTGAGTCTGTGGCACAGAAAGAGGCCATTCAGCCCAAGTGGTATCTGCTGGTATTTATGTCATGCATGAGCCTCCTCCTGCCCACTCTTCATCTAACCCCCTCATCATATCCTTCCACTCTTATCTCCCTTGTGTGTGTGCCTAGCTTCCCCTTCGGTGCATCTGTGCTTTTGACCTCAACCAATCCTGTGAAGACACATTGTTCATTCTAACCGTCCTGTGAGCAAAGAACATCATCCCAAATGCCAATCCTCTGAAACTCTGTAGAATCCAATCCTAACCCTATCGTTACTTCTGTTAACCAGTTCTGGTCTCCCACGCACATGGAAAAATCTTCTCAACGTTGCTGTGTTGAGCATCAATTGCTGCTCATCTAAGATTCCAGGTCCCACTCCAGGGCTTGAATACAAAAATCAAGATTAACACTGCAGTGCTGCGCTGTCAGAGGTGCCATTTTTCAGTGCAAACATGAAATCAAGGTCCCATCAGCCTGCGCTGGCGGATCTACAAGATCCCGTGGCAGTATTGTGAAGAAGAACAAGTATTCTCTCCCTGGTATCCTGGCTGACATGCATTCCCCAATCAACATTATTAAAAGCAGTTACTGATCATCAATGCCTGATTGCCTGTGGGAGCTGACTGCGTACAAACTAGGAACCACATACCCTTCAGTTATTGTGTTTATTGGCTGTGAAAAGTACAGAGTAAATGCGGGACCGTCTTTTATTTGTCTTTTCTGTCTCTCCTTTCAAAGCCCTCTCATCATTTCATCTTTTAGTGAACAGACCCTCAACCCTCTGCTTTTGAGAAAAGAGCCAGAGAATGTTCTGTCTTTCTTAAATGTTATTCCCCTTCAGCATTGTTACCCTTTGTAGTTTGTTCAGTAAATGATTGCTATTGGGAATGGCTCTGGACTAGCCCTTCAGAGGGCCCTAGACAAAGCACTGGGGTATGGATTCAAATCTCACCATGGCCACTGATGGAAATTTAAACTAAATTAATTAATTAATTAAATTGACAACTCTAAGTGTAATTAATGGTGACTATGAGACAATTATCACTGCATAAAATATCTGGTTCACTTACCTTCTCTTAGGCAAAGAATCCTTACCAGGTTTGGCCTATACGTGACTCCAGACCCACTGCAATGTGGTTGACTCTTAACTGCCCTCCGAAATGTCCAAGCAAGCCATCGGGTTCAGGGGCAAATAGGAATGGGCAATAAATGTTATCCTTGACAGTGATACCCACCATCTCATGGGAGAAAATCTTATGGAGGTTTATAAAATCATGAGGGGCATGGATAGGGTGAATAGCCAAGGTCTTTCCCCCCCAGGGTAGGGTAGTCCAAAACTAGAGGGCATAGGTTTAAGGCGAGAGGGGAAAGATTTAAAAGGGACCTAAGGGGCAACTTTTTCACACAGTAGGAGGTGCATGTATGGAGTGAGCTGCCAGAGGAAGTGGTGGAGGCTGGTACAATTACAACATTTAAAAGACATGTGGATGGGTATATGAACAGGGAGGGTTTAGAGGGATATTGGCCGAATGCTGGCAAGTGGAACTAGATTAATTTAAGGTATCTGGTCAGCATGGATGGGTTGGACAGAAGGGTGTGTTTCCTTGCTGTACATCTCTATGATTCTATGACTCTATAACTCTAATAATGATGTGGAGGTGCTGATGTTGGACTGGGGTGAACAAGGTCAGAAATCAGAGAACACCAGGTTACAGTCCCACAGGTTTATTTGAAATCACAAGCTTTCAGAGCATTGCCCCTTCGTAAGCTTGTGATTTCAAATAAACCTGTTGGACTGTAACCTGGTGTTGTCTGATTTCTCACCATAACTTTTACAAAGCAAACAAACAAAATTGAACCTCTTACTTCAACAGTCATCAAGAGGGATGTGAAATGAACTGAGGGCGAAAGGAAGGTACAGTTTTCAACAAGTCACCCTGCTCCCACTCTAACATTTCCATCCTGGGCTTGCTGCAATGTTCTAATGAAGCTCAATGTAAGCTGAAGATACAATACTCCATTTTAAAGCATTTGAGAGCCTCTAGCACTCAATATTGAGTTTCACAAGGACCTCTGTCCTCTATTTTTCTCGTACTCCTGCCCCTTCCCAGCCCGGCAGTGTCTTACTTGTGTCTTGTTGACTTTGCCCTAATTCAATTTCCTTGTCATACCTCCATTAACAGCCGTTTAACATCTCTATTGTTCCTTTACCACCTTTAACACTCCCTTTGTCCTTTTGTTTGGGCACGCTCACCATCAGTTCCACTTGCCCCTCCGACTCCTCTGTCAACAGGGCAACAACCACCATTTCCCAGCCCCCTTTCAGATCTAAAGAAGGGACATGGTGGACTTGAAAGGTTAACTCTGTCTTGCTCCCTGCACGGATTCTGTCAGACCCTGCTGAGTTTCTGCTTCTGCAGTTCGATGGAACCCAAGTGAGCTGTTAAGGGACAAAAGGACATTCTTCAGCCCAATGTGACTACAGTGACAGCATGGACCAAGCTACCAGAATCTAATTAACTGGTAGAACAGCTGAATGGACAAATACACCAGAGGCAAAAGAATAAAATTTGGATGGGTTATGATGGCTATTTATTTTGAAGTATGCAATTCGAATGAGTATTGCCTCATTGAGCATTTTTACTGACTTTTTTTTTTCCTCCGGGACTGCTCCTGTGTATTTAGGTCTGAACGATGTTGTAGTCATTGTAATGAGGTCAGCCAGCTGAACCTCATGGAGTATGAGTTCCCTGACTGGGGCTGTTAATCTGGTCCAATCAGGGAGCCCTGGCTGACAGATATAAACGGGAGTATCAGGGGGTTCTGTTCACTCTGAGAGCTGGCTCTGAGCGAGCTGGGTCAGTGTCATATGCTATGCACATGTAAATAAAGAGTGACTGGTCTTCACGGAGTTATTTTGAATGTATTCCCTCCTGAAGAAAAAGTTAATGAGTCTGTTTGTCTCACTGGGATGGGAGGGCTGAGTAGGTGAATCTAGAGTTTATGGTCAGTCAGGATTCCCTGCTTTCCCCTTTCTTGGAAAATTCTTAGCCTGACAATTACTCCGACGGATTACAGGAAACTGAATACATATGCAGAGAAGGCAGACTCCAGCAATTACTGCCAGTTTCCAGAGTGTACCACTCAAGTAGGTCCTCGGAAAATGTGCGTCACGTACATGCAGCTCAGCTTCCTGCTCTTGAGTTTGCTCTGAGGGAATGTGAAAGGCTCGGTTGCCACGGACAACACAGTGTTTGTTGCTCCCTGTGGAACGATGACATGAGTGAGTCACTGGCGTGTGACTCAGCAACTCAGGAATGACCAGCCCGGGCTGGGAGCCAGGGACAGGGCTGTGAGTAGTCCTTTGTTAAAGCAATGGGATGTCAAATAGATTTGCAGTGACTAACAGATGGGGTGTGGCGGGTACAGAGTGGTTTGTACAGTGGGCCGCGTGACCAATAATCTTAGCTTTTTTCGAGCACTTCAAAGATTCTCACCATCTCCCTGTCTGCGTGAGTTTTTTTATTGGCAGTGTGAATGAATAGTTTGCCTGCTCTAAGTCAAGCCTAGATGTTTTGCTCATAGCCACATTGGTGTTCTCTCAGTCCTCCCGGTCAAAACACTAGCAGGAAGGTTAGATGGAAGACCTGTATGTGTCAGATAGAGAGACCTTCTCTGGCACACATCTGAATGAGTCACATCAAAGACTATACAACTCCTGCAGTGCAGATAGAGGTCATTCAGCCCATCAATATTGCACCGACCCATCAAAGCACATGCTACCCCCTGCTACCCTATCCTATCTCCACATTTCCCATGGCTAAGCCAACTAGCCTGCCCTGTATGGGCAATTTAGCATGGCCAATCCACCCTAACCTGCACATTTTTGGACTGTAGGAGGAAACCAGAGCACCCAGAGGAAAGCCACGCAGGCACGGGGGAATGTGCAAACTCCAAACAGATAGCCGCCCGAGTCTGGAATCGAACTAGGGTTCTTGGTACTGTGGGGCAGCAGTGCTAACCACTGAGCCACTGTGCCACACACACATGGTACTTTGTCTGTGGCCCATCCTTGACCCACTTGTTTTGTAGCCTCTTGTTTTCACATTGCCATTCCCCCCCGCACCCTTCCCCTGATGGAGCCCACTCTTGTTTGGAGGAAGGGTATCGTGGGAACTGATGCTCTTTGTGTTTCTCTTTCGGGGCCTCTGTGGGTTTCCTCTTCCAGTTCTGCGCTCGAAGGCAGCTCCATCCCCTTTTTGCCACCACCTCCACCCACAGGACAGGGCAAGGGGGGGAGAGATCCAGAATCCACTGCAGTCGGGACTGGGGACGAACCTTGTGACCAGGGAACCAATCAGAACCACACTGATCATCTAGCTGACAGGCTCCGCCCTCCCACCATCCAACATGGCACCCCAGTGCAGCAGAGAGGGAGTGCTGCCCTGTCTGAGGCACAGCCTTCCAAATGAGGGACTGTACTGAGGCAAGTGCATGTTAAACATCCTCTATCGCTATTTAAAACCAGAGCTCAGAAGCTAAACGTTCTAGGCTCCTAATGTCTCCTTCAGGCAACACTAGACATACCCATAGTAGACTATGGGGGCTTGTCTTGTGCCTATTAGTCTGTGTTTCCTACAAACCAGCAACTGCTCAATACATATGCATAATTGTCAAGGAAGGTCATTTGGACAACAACATGATTTTAAAATTCTCATTCTTGTTTTTCAAATCCATCCACGACATCGTCTTTCCAATCTCCTCAGCTCCACGTTCCTCCCAGATCTCCCCTAATTCTGGCCTCTTGAGCAATCCCAATTTTAATTACTCCGCCATCGGTAGCCGCACCTTGCTGAGTTTTTTTTTCCTGAGGGCCTCGAGCACTGGGATTCCCTCCCTCAAATTCTCCACCTCTCTACTTCGCCCTAAGACACTCCTTAAACCTACAGATTTCCCATACATTGCTTCACGGAGGCTTTCTCTCTGCGAGGCCTCGCGAGATTTCCCGTTATGCCCCCTCATTCGATGCTGGCCAAATTCTGCCCCCTTCACTTACGGCAGAAATATTCACCACCCCCCCAGAATATTCCAGAATGTCTGGCAGCAGTGACATCCTTCAAGGGCCATTGCTCATTGGGTCAAGCACTCTCAGCCTGGAGCTGCCCCTCACCATGTGGTTTGTGACATTTTCCGCCAGACATTGCAGTTAAAGGGAATTTGGTGCCCGGCTCTGCCAACAAGGACAGGGAGGTCCTGGTAGATGGGATGGTGCAGATGCGGGTCATACACTCCACACCCCTGCACTGGCAGAGGAGCCTATCTCACCCTTCTGGTCCAAGATTGGCACCCAGGCCAGGGTACACTCATCCATCAGGAAGAATGCCCGACAGCGTAAAAAGAAGATCAATGGCCTCCTCCACTTTGCCCATGTAAGTGCCACCATCTTTTCTCTGCCGCTGCGCCAACCTCCCACCGGCTCATCTTCTGCCACTCTCACTATTGACTGCCACGCCTTCCCTCGCTCACTCTCGCCCACCCATTCACCTCCACCCGCCGCTGCCTGGCCTGTCGGCCTCCTACTCACTCCTATCCCCACCCCCCTGCCCCCCAATTCCTGCAGCAACACTAACTGCTGTGCCCACTGCTTTCAGCCAACTCAGCCCCTCACTTTGCCTCATTCCAGGAGAAAACAACAGGGGCTGGAAGAGGTAGGGCCAGTGGAGGTGGGGGTGGGGGTGGGGGTGTGCTAAAAGGAGAGGGTCCTGACCGTGACTACTCTGACTGACTGGACCCACGCCCTCTGGACTGATTTCAGACCAAGGCCCTGACTGATGGCAGAACCCCACTCACCCTCCCCGAGGGCAACACCCCTTCAACTTTGAGAGATGGCCATTAGGTATGGGGCCTTATAGGTTGCTAGCACATGCTGCAGTTGTGCCATTGAGAGAACTGCCAGAGGAAGTGGTGGAGGCCGGTACAATTACAACATTTAAAAGCCATCTGGATGGGTGCATGAATAGGAAGGTTTTAAAGGGATATGGGCCAAATGCTGGCAAGTCGGACGAGATTAATTTAGGTCGGCATGGACGAATTGGACTGAAGGGTCTGTTGACTCTATGACCCTATAATGCGGTGCCATTCAGCAACGTGCCCACCTCCTTAGCTGACGAACGCTGAAGAGCATGAGAAGATATCAGGCTTTGGGCAACAAGGCAAGCAAGAAGGGGACCCATGGGCCTTCAAAGTCTGGTCAAAGGGGTCAGAACGCAAAAATGCAAACAAAGGCACAGACGCAGTGTTCTTCCTGATGGGTGCAAAGAGAATGAGATCTCAGAGAGCGAGCGAACATCTCTGAGATTTTTCTGGGTCCACTCAGTGAGTTGGGTGCCTGTCCCTGCACCTAAAATTGTGGTTGCAGCAGCATTGCACTCCAAAGGAGCAGCGAGGATTCGAGCCAGGATTCTCATCGTCAAATCCCTATTGAGTGGTTAGGACTATGGGAGCCTACATATTGATGGGCAGCATTAGGTAGGAATAAGTCCCACCGTCAGCGAGAGTCCCTGTTAATGGGCCTCCCAACACACACGTCCAGGACTTGTTTGGAAATCCTGCATGTCGATCTTGATGTTGAGAAAGGCCTCACTTGGCATCCCACACCATTCTCCCAAATTTCCCACCACTGGCCTTGTCATTTGGGCCCTGAGAAAATTCCACCCAAACTTCCAGTCAGCTGGCCCAACGGTATATTTTATAGACCAGCACTCCCAGTGAAACGTTACAGTTTGAGCTCCCTACACTGCTGCAGACTCTAGGTTCAAGCGGTCTCCTTTTGTTCGGTCCTCATGGACTTTTCTTTATTTGCTCATAGGATGTGGGCATTTCTGGCTAGCCCAGCATTTATCACCCATCCCTAATTGCCCAGAGGGCAGTTAAGAGGCAACCACATTGCTGTGGGTCTGGAGTCATAGACCAAGTAAGGATGGCATTTCCTTGCCGATGGATTCAGAGTCATTATTAGACTCTTAATGTCTGGGTTTTTTTTAAATTCCCACCATATGATGCGATGGGATTCAAACCAAGGACCTCCAGAACACTGCCTGGGTGTCTGGGTTAACAGGCCGTTGCCTCCCTCTAGGCCACTATGGGGTTTGAGATCTTCAGGTTTGATCCTGCCTTACCATGTGACCTCTCTCTTCAAACACACTGTCTCCAGTGCTGTATCTGGTGTGACCATTGTCTGACTCCTGGCAGTCTTTCATTTACATGTTATTCTGACTCTACAGCACGTGTTCTCTCTATACACATTACTCCAACATCTCTCAGATTCTCCACAACATGTCACGCATCATCTTATAAATCGTTGCATTATTGACAGCCTCCTTATGAGTCATACCTTTGGACATTTCATTATCATCTAGGTGCAATAAGTTTTTGTTGTGTGCCCTGAGGACATATGTCAGGTGCCAGATAAATGCAAGTTTTTCTCATTTTGGTGCTGCTTCCAAACGGTGTCAGCATCAGCTCAGAGTGTGTTTTGATGTTTCTGCCTTTGTGCCTCTCCTGCCCATGTTGAATAGACAGGTAAGCCCTGTCACAAAAGACAGTGTGCATGAGTGACTTTGCTAAGCCTATGTTACAATATTTACTTACCGTTGCAACACTGCCTTCCCAATAAGGCCTAGTCCTCCCTTGTAGGTGTCAGAGGGCGTGTGGCTGAAGAGGGATGTTGTTTTAAGAAGTGATCTCCGATTTTGGCCTGGAGACTTAGCATGGAAATGGTCTAGTGGCATTATCACTAGACTGTTATAACCAGGTACGTGGGTTCAAATCCTGTAAGGGTGGAAGTTGAGTTCAAACTTTATTTTTAAAAAAAACTGGAATTATGTATCTAATAGCAACCATGAAATCATTGTCAGTTGTCAGGAAAACGTTGTTTGTTTTCTTTTTCTAACATTGCTCCTGAGTGGTCTGGCGCTAATTCTTAGACTATACCTCTGTTTCTAAATCTTCAACCACTGGAGATAATTCATCGTTATCCAACTGTCTTTCCCTTTTAATATCCTGAAGAGCTTGACTGGATCATCCTGTCTAAATTCTGCAGAACAAAAGTCTAATTTGTATAATCTCTCCTCGTTTAACTTAATCCCTGAAGTCCAGGTATCATCCTTTTAATTCAACGTTGAACTCCCTCCTAGGCCAAAACATCCTTCTTAGGGTGTGGTGCCCAGATCTGTTCTCGGTACTTTAAGTGGGGTGTAACTAGGACTCTTTTTTTGCAACTGCAGCATAATGCCTGCATCCCTATACTCCAGCCCTTAATGGATAACTACATGAATAGGAAAGATTAGAAGGAATATGGGCCAGTAGCAGGCAGGATTAGATTGGGATTATGTTCGGCATGGACTGGTTGGACTAAAGAGTCTGTTTCCGTACTGCATGACTCTATGAAGGGCCCGCGTTCCGTAAGACACCATGACTATTTCTGCTATTTAGGGAAGGAAATCTGCCATCCTTACCTGGTCTGGGCTACATGTGACCCCAGACCTATAGCAACATGGTTGATTCTTAAATGCCCTCTAGACAAATTAAGGATGGGGCGATGAATGCCTTAGCCAGTGATTCCTGAGATGAATAATAACCAAAAATTGAGGAGGATCAGGCACACAAGGTTAAGATTAGACTAATTAGGCAGTGAAATTCTCCCACAGCATAGTCAGCCTATTCAGGGTGATGACTCACTGTAAACTTCAATCAACTGTCACACACTTTAAGAGATTATCACTTGTTCTGATTTTTCTACTTACAGGGCATATCTTGTCCCTTATTTCTAGCACAACCTGTGCATGATTGATCCCTAGAGTCTCCTGGGTGAAGCTGCAGCTGTATATGGAGCTGGTGAGGCCACACCTGGAGCACTGTGTATAGTTTTTTGGTCTCCTTACTTGAGAGAGGATGTACTGACCCTGCAGGGGCTACAGAGGAGGTTCATTTGATTAATCCTGGAGTTGAGAGGGTTGGCTTATGAGGAGAGATCAAGTGGACTGGGACTATACACGTTGAAATTTAGAAGGATGAGGGGGCATCTTATAGAAACATATAAAATTATGAAGGGAATAGACAAGATAGAAGCGAGGAGGTTGTTTCCACTGGTGGGTGAAACTAGAACGAGGAGGCATAGCCTCAGAATAAGGACGGAGCAGATTTAGGACTGAGTTGAGGAGGAACTTCTTCACCCAAAGGGTTATGAATCTGTGGAATTCCCTGCCCAGTTGCGGCTACTTCGTTCAATGTTTTTTAAGGCAAAGATAGAGAGATTTGTGAACAGTAAAGGAATTAAGGGTTACGATGAGCGGGCGGGTTAGTGGAGCTGAGTCCATGAAAAGATTGGCCATTATGCTATTGACTGGCGAAGCACGCTCGAGGGGCCAGATGGCCCACTCCTGCTCCCATTTCTTATGGCCTTACATATCTGAACAATTTGTGCAGGTTGACGGAGTGAGTGAATCAGCTCGCAGAGACAGGTAATGTTGTGGCTCAACAGCATAAGTTTTAGTTGATTCTAGAAACCTCCTACTAACATCCTACCCCCAAGACCATGAGACAATTGAACAGCAGTGGGCCATTCAGCCCATCGAGTCTGCTCCACCATTCTATGAATTTGATCTGATAACGCTCAACTCCACCTTCCTGCCTGCCCCCTCCTTGATTTCCCCAAAACAATCTGCCTGCAGTAACCACACAGAGGCCAGTATCTTGGCACCAAATCACCCTTTATTTACATGTGGAAAGGCCTTGACATTGACCAAGCTCTGTCAGAGCCAGCTCTCAGAACCTTTGACCCTCCTGTTTATATCTGTCAGCCAGGGCTCCCTGCTTGGACCAGATTAACAGCCCCCAATCAGGGAGCTCATAGTCTACGAAAGCATTCTGCAGTAAAGAATTCCACAGATTCACTCCCCTCTGAGAGAGGAAATTCCTCCTCCCTCAGTCTTAAATGGGTGACCCTTCATTCTGAGATTATATTCTCTGGTCCTAGACCTTTTTACAAAGGGAAACAACCATTTCTCCCCACTCACACTGCTCCGGCTCCAATGTTCCATGATCCAAGTGTCCTGCATTTTGCATCACAAGACTTGGTTCTCACAGGTAGATCATAGAATCCCGACAGTGTGGAAACAGGCCCAACAAGCCCACACCAACCCAGGCCCATCCCTCACCTAACCTACACCTCCCTGAACACTACAGGGCAATTTAGCATGGCCAATCCACCTAGCCTACTCATCTTTGAATGGGAACACCCAGTTGGAACCTACGCAGACACAAGGGGAATGTACAAACTCCACACAGACAGTCATCCGAGGGTGGAATCGAACCCAGGTCCCAGAGTTATAAGGCAGCAGTGTTAACCACTGAGCCACCGTGCCACCAAGTCTGACTTTTGCCCCATCCCTGTTTCCCATTTACAAGGTGATATTGATACTTCACCG
This sequence comes from Ginglymostoma cirratum, assembly GCA_024137785.1. Taxonomy (NCBI): domain Eukaryota; kingdom Metazoa; phylum Chordata; class Chondrichthyes; order Orectolobiformes; family Ginglymostomatidae; genus Ginglymostoma; species Ginglymostoma cirratum. The sequence continues at coordinate 8,501,044 of JAHRHZ010000086.1, read as the reverse complement.
GAGATGGCTTTCAAGGCTGGGTTGTTACGTATATTCAAAGCGGAGATAGACAGATAGAACCACTACATCCTTTTCACAAATGAGTATGTTGTTGGGCCATTTCAGAGGACAGCTAAGAGTCAGCCACGTTGCTGTGGGTCTGGAGTCAAATGCAGACCAGACTAGGTAAGGATGGCAGATTTCCCTCCCTAAAGGATATTAGTGAGCCAGATGGGTTCTTATGATAATGTGACCTGTCAAACCTCCTCAGAATCTTACATGATTTGATGAGATCACTCTTGGTGTTGAATATGATCAATCTTTATTAAAGAAAACAGGCAGCATGGTTGTTCAGTGGTTAGCACTGCTGTCTCACAGTCATAGGTGCTTGGGTTCAATTCTAGCCATTGCTGATTGTGTGGAGTTTGTGCGTTCTCCCTGTGTCTGCGTGCTTTTCCTTCAGGTGCTCTGGTTTCCTCCCACAGTCCAAAGATGTGCAGGTTAGTGGGGATTAGCCATTGGAAATTGCCCATTGTGTCCAAAGGTGTGTGGACTAGGAGGGTTAGCCAAGGGAAATGCAGGGTTACAGCAATAGGGTAGGGGCATGGGTCTGGGTAGGATGCTCTTCAGAAAGCCAGTAGGGACTTGGTGGGCTGAATGTCCTGTGTCAACTCTGTAGGGATTTTATTTTTAAAACGTGCCAGAGGACCTCCAGGCTCAGTGTAGAAAGAGAGAGACAAAGTTAATGTTTTGGGTCCAATATGACTCTTCCACAGAACTGAGTCTCCAACATCTGCATTAATTTGCTTTCATTCCAATGGGTTTAGGCTCAAGTTGCACATAGCACAAGCTTCATCATTTTATAAAGCGGTGATTTTTCTGTATGCTGCTCCCAGTGTTAGTATATCCCTCATTCCATAATGTTACCAGAACCGAGATTCAGCTACCCTGTTCCTAATATCTTTCCACTCAGGATATTTCAATATGTTTGAGGTGCCATGACAGTGGATCAAGCCTCTAAAGTACTATGGACATTTCCTTAACTTTTAATTCCAAAATGTGTCTTTTAAAAGAGGATGACTTCATACCAGAAAAAAGACAGTTGCAGATGCAAATTCAGCACTGTTTGGCAAAGTCCTGTGTGGGAACCATGGAATGTTCCACTTCTAGATTGTCAGGGAAGCATCAAACAGAGAGAGAAATGTCACTGGAAGAGATGATGAGGTGGTTATTTTCTTCCACCCCCAATAGACATTTTTGTGTGTTTTCCTCCTCCAGTAATATACAAAAAAGGAGTTCATTGCAACCTTGTACGCTAGTAGAAGCTGTGATAGTGAACTGAGGTTCATGTGTACCAGTCTGTGTTCGAGCACAAGGATGCAGTGAAGGTTATAGAGTCATAGAGTCATACAGCACGGAAACAGATCTTTCGGTCCAGCCAGTCCATGCTATACATAATCCTAAACTAAACTAGTCCTACCTGCATGTTCCTGGCCCATGTCACTCCAAAGCTTCCCTATTCAAGCACTTATCTAAGTGTTTTTTAAACCCTCAATCCACCACTTCCTCAGGAAGTTCATTCCACATGCAAACCATCCTCTATTTAAAAACTTTGCCCTTCACTTTTTTAAAATCCCTCTCCTCTCACCTTAAAAATATACTCCCCAATCTTGAAATCCCCCACCCTAGGGAAAAGACACCTGCCATTCACCATATCTATACCCCTCATGATTTACAAACCTCTATAAAGTCCCCTCTCAACCTCCTATGCTCTAGAGAAAAAAGCCCCAGCCTTTCTTTATAATTCAAACCTTCTGTACCCAGCAACATCCAGGTAAACTTCTTTTGAACCCTCTCTAATTAAAGAACCAGGTATTAGTCAGCCCTGCGTTGCAAGTAAATGGAGTCTTTTACTCTCAACAGTAGATGCCACCCAGCTATCCACCATCAAAAGCAAACAGGAAGAAAGGATTTCCATTAAAGCCAAAAATCCCAAAATCGACTATATCGCTAACATTTGATTTGATTTAATTTATTGTCACATGTACCTAAGTACAGTGAAAAGTTTTGTTTTGCCAGCAGTACATACAGATCGTAGCAAACAAGGACACACAGGTCATAGGTTGCTTTGACAGAGCGAGGCACACAGGTGACACTGCACAGGAGGTGTGAACTGCAAGATCAATATTACTTGAAGTTAGAGAAGTCCATTCAGCAGTCTAATAACAGCAGGAAGGAAACTGTTCTTGAGTCTGTTTGGTGCGTGTGTTCAAGCTTCTGTATCTTCTGCCCGATGGAAGAGGTTGGAGGAGATCATTTCCAGGGTGGGGTGGGGGGTGGTCTTTGATGATGTTGGCAGCCTTTTTGTGGCAACGAGGAGTATAAATGGAGTCCATGGATGGAAGTTTAGCTTCCGTGATGGTCTGGGCTGTACACACCACCTTCTGTAGTTTCTCATAGTCCTGGGCACAGCAGTTGCCATACCAGGCCATTATGCACTCGGACAGTATGCTTTCAATGGTGCACCTATAGAAGTTGATGAGGGTCTTTATGTCGGTCTTACTCTACAAACAACCCAGAAGCTGATTTCTTTTCATTTTATGCTTTCCCAGCTCACTTCTTACTCCCCATTTATATGCATGTGTATTGCATTACTTTTTCTTGCATTTAGCTGCTGATAAATTCATTCCTTTGCAAACTCAAGGACGTCTTTGGTCAAATTAGCCCCTTTTAAACCATAAGATAATTTGAGTCTGAGAGAAAGGTACACAGAAAGGAGAGAGTCCGCATTAAAATGAACCCTGTTGTAACCAACCGAGGGGGTGAGTGAGCAGAGACGCGGATTCGATTTGTCCCTCCTCACCCGGGGAAGGGAGGGGGAGTTTAACAACTTGGGTGCATCCATCTGAAATCGTAATAACTTGGGAAACCTCCCTTTTGGATGTGGATGGAACAGGGATGGTGCCTAAATGCAAGCCTTTATTGCTTAAATGTTCGAGCTCCTTGCTGATTGCTTGTGATGGTGTGTTTGATTACTGTGTTAAACACTATGCTCCGATATGCTTCGACTAGTTGCAAAATGTTTGGAGATCTGGCTAAGGATCTTCTAACAAACTTCAATGACCTGTAGGAAAAGGCCCCCAATTCAGCACACTGCCAGCTGTTATCCACGGATTTCAAACAGCTGGTGATTTTATGGGTGAAGGGAATCAAACCCAAATAAAAGATGGATATTGCGCTCTGGAAAATGACATTTTTCGGACAGTTAATTATTTCTGCGCTGTTTTGATATGGGTTCAGATTCTGTCGAAAATGGGGAATGGGGAAATCACATCAAAGGGCTATGTGTTAATATCAGAAGTTCAAAGATGATGGAAGACAGTCAGCAGGCAAGAAGGAGACAAGGGGATTAGTAACTGAATTCCACTTGAAAAACCGAACCTGCCTTTTTCTCTTGCAGATGATGCTCGACTTGTTTCCTGTCTCCTGGATTAGTTTAATTGTCTTTAATACAGGGTTCAGTATGAGCCCTGAGGACTGGGGAGGGGCGAAGCAGTGGAGGCGGGTGAGTGACCACAGAAGAAACTGGAAAACAATTCGGTGACTCAGGCAGAGGTGAGAGTGAGGCTCGAGCTGTAATTATGGGAGTCTGTCTCTAACCCAGGCTCGACACTCCCAGAACTAAGCTGCATTATCAGTGATGAAGACTTCTGGGATGATCATTTAACCCAGGGTCCTCCCAGGGCAATGAAAGACCTCGACAAACTGAAGGGTCAAGGGCAGCAGATACATGGGAACACCGGCCCCTGCAGGTTCCCCTCCAAGCCACTCACCATCCCGACTTGGAAATAAATCACCATTCCTTCACTGTCGGCCGGGTTGGATTCCTGGAACTCCCTCCCACTGTGGGTGTTCCTCCAATGTTCCGACTGCAGCGATTTAAGGTGGGAGCTTGCCAGAGCAATTAGGGAGATGCAACAAGTGCTGACATTGGCTGTACAGTGAATAAAAATGAGAAGCGTTCTGTTTGCCAGCTAACACGCGCCAATTCCAAAAGGCGATCAATACTCAAAAACATGAAACCCTCGCTGCTTCACTTCAGTCCTTTATTAGCAAAACTCATGCTTTGGAAGTGAGGCGAGAAAGAACATTCTCCCACAGTTAAACACTTTGAGTCCAGAATAGACTGCCTGGAGCAGTCATGGAGTCAGATCTAAGAGCACCAGGCCATTATTTGAACAGAAACAACAGATGGGGAAAAGGCAGGAGGAAGGTACTAAGTCAAAAATGCTCAGAGAAATGGGGCAGGCGCTGATGGGCAACTGGTCTCCTTCTGAAACAATTCTGTGCTTGTCTTTTTCAATATGAGTGTTTGCCATTCATTTACAATTCCTGTCAGATGTCCCTGAGCTGGTTACAGAGCTGAGTAAAGTCATTGGCCTGGATTGCAGTTTAAGGGAGAGAAAGCCATTCGCACAACCATGGTATAACAAGGTGTAGAGCTGGATGAACACAGCAGGCCAAGCAGCAT
>JAHRHZ010000086.1:8462094-8496134 GCA_024137785.1 Ginglymostoma cirratum | reverse complement strand
TTTTTTCTGAAGGGTCTAGGCCTGAAACGTCAGCTTTCCTGCTCCTCTGATGCTGCTTTGCCTGCTGTGTTCATCCAGCTCTATACCTTGTTATCTCAAATTCTCCAGCATCTGCAGTTCCTACTATCTCCCTGCAACCATGTTGTCGGGACGTGTGCGATATGTTCTAATTAAAACAAGGCCTGCACAACAGGGTTCTGTAGAAGAGCTTGATTGGGAACCTGTCCCAACAAGTGTCACATGCCCCCCTGGTGACAGGCTCCATCCGTTTCGGTCACTGCAGCTTTGAATGTTGACCCAAGGGCTGATTAATTATGGCAGGTAAACACAAAACTTTTTCAAGACTCATTATACGACATGACTTAAAGAGATGTAGGTGGAGTTGGTAAGTGTTGAACCTAATATCTCAGTGTAAAAATGGTGGGGACGGGAAAGGTGGATCGATCACTGGGGGTAGGGGGATATCAAAAAGATCGAGGAGCAGTTGTTGAAATCTTGAGGCCATAAGGCAGTGAGAAATGGGGACATGAGTAGACCATTCAGCCCCTCTAACCTGCTCAGCCATTAATATGATCCTGGCTAACCCGACATTCCTCACATCCACAGTCCTGCCCTTTCTTCATAACCCTTGCAGGGAGGTGGATTCAGGAGTTGCTGGGGTGCATGGGGGGAGTTTTTGAAATTTAGGGAGGGGCATTGGGGTGGGTACTAGTTGAGGGGGCGTTGGTGCATCTGGTTGGTTACGGTCTATAGCTCAGAGAAACTTGCAAAATGCCCAGTGGCTACGGTAATGAACAAACAGAATTAAAATGTCATCAAAGTGATCGCTAAATAATCTTTTTATTGCTTTTTTCGAGGAGAATATTGCAAACATACTCAGTATTAAGGTGAGTTGCACATTTCTGAAGGGGTTGCTGACAATTACTGGGTGTTCATGTTAGTAACTGGGATGGCCTGCTGGATTTCTGGGACATTCAGTTCAAATTACTAATCATTTGGCTGGCTCCAGCAGAATCTGGCTGACACCAGTCCAAAACCAGATTGGGAACTGGTATTGAACTAGTCTGAACTGATTTTTCCTTTTGTAGTACTGTGTACAGTTCTGGTCATCCCGCTATAGGAAGGATGTTATTAAATTCTTAATTTAATTCTTATCTTAAATTCTCTTTTTTTAATTGTTTTTTTCCCTTTATTATACCATTGGGGAAGGACTTCATTCTTCCAATGTATTGCTATGATTTTGTACTTTTGAAGGCCTGTAATGCAGGATTTCTTTTGTCTTTATTTTCTAATTTATTTTCCTAAGAATTTGTAATTAAGAATCTGTACCCAGGTACCTTTGTGTCTAAGATGATACCATAAGGCAACTTGTAAACCTTTCACAGTACTCATGTGAGTACATGCAACAATAAAGTTAATTCAATTCAATTCACATCGGAAAGGGTGACAAGGATGTTACTGGTACTGGAAGGTTTGAGTTATAAAGAGACGCTGAACAGGCTGGGGCTATTTTCCCTGGAGCGTCAGAGGCTGAGGGGTGACCTCATTGACGTTTATAAAATCATGACGGGCATATATAAGGTGAATATCAAAGGCCTTTTCCCTGGGTTGGGGGATCTCAAAACTAGAGGGCATAGGTTTAAGGTGAGAGGGGAAAGATTTAAAAGAGACCTGAGGGGCAACTTTTTCACACAGAGGGGTGGTGCGTGAATGGAAGGAGCTGCCAGAGGAAGTGGTGGAGGCCGGTACAATTACAACATTTAAAAGGCATTTGAACAGGTACGTGAATAAGAAAGACTTAGAGATTTATGACCCAAACGCAAGCAAGTGGGACTAGTTCAGTTTAGGAAACCTGGTCAGCATGGACAAGTTGGGCCGAAGGGTCTGTTTCTGTACGACTCTATCAACCTTGCTGCTGGATTTGTGGGCGAGGTGGCCGGCTTTTTTTGCTTCGGGCATCCTGTGCAGCCACCTAACACAGGCCTAGGTTCCCAGAACCTGTTAAAGTAGGCCTGAGGGCTGAAGGACCCCAGATCAAAATGTTACCGAACTGTGCAGACTTCAAGCCTACCTTAGCCAAGATTCGTCAGCAGCTCATCACTCTCCAATGCTGGGAATTGAAGGTTTGGTATTTCTCTCAAAATCCCTGAGTGGAGGTGAGGCAAGGCAAGGAGAAGCTCTCAATCTCACCCTGACTATGGTTTCCTAGCAACCTGGCCCTTAACCACAGTGTCACTCTCTGGCCACGTGCCATCTATCCCAGAACCCATCGGCAGGCTTGGTGGCAGCGAGCTGCCAAATGGACTTTTCTTATGGTGGGGTAGGCGGGAGGAGATGGGGAGATGAGCTGCTCCTGAGATGGAGCCTGAGAATTAATATATGGGCTCTCAAATCAAATATGGAGCCTAGGACTAATTTGTTTTGCCTTAATATCTTTTGGTTTACCTGAAACATTAGCCAGGTTCGTTGTACCTTGTGGTTCAGTTTTGCCTCCATATTTAAGGAAGGATGTATTGGCACTGAAGGATTCTAAATTGGCCCTCCAGATGTGAGGCTTATATTATGATGAGGGACTGAGCAAATTGGGGCTATATGCGCAGGCGATTACAAGAATTACACATGACCTCGTTGACGTTTTGGGTCAGAAGCTTCTTCAGCTCCACACTGTAATATAACTTACAATATGTGTTGTTTCTATGCATTGTCCTTCCATGTGAAAGGTCATGGGTTTGAAAGAGTTTGTCAAAGGGTGCTTGATGAGCTGTTGCAATGCATCTCGTAGGTGTTTGTTTTATTCCTTTGTGGGGTGTTGGCATCACTGGCGAAGATCCCATCCCTGCAGCCACTTTGCGCCAGTGATCGAGGGAACTGAACATTGAGGGTAGCGAATGGAGTGCCCCAATTAAGTGGGCTATTTTGTCCTGGATGGTTTAAGCTTCTTAAGTGTTCCATAAAATCCTTCCATAAGAATCCCTACTATGTGGAAACAGGCTCTTTGACCCAACAAAGTCCACACTGACCCTCAGAGCATCCCACCCAGACCCATTCCCCAAACCCACCTAATCTACATATCCCTGAACACTATGGGGCAATTTCCCCTGGCCAATCCACCCTAGCCTGCACATCTTTGGACTGTGGGAGGAAACCGCAGCAAACCCATTCAGACACAGGGAGAACATGCAAACTCCACACAGACAGTTGCCTGAGGGTAGAATCAAACCTGGGCCCGGGTGCTGTGAGGCAGCACTGAGGCACCGTGCTGCCCTAAGTGTTGTTGAAGCTACAGATATCCAGGCAAGTGGGGAGTATTCCACCTGACTTGTGCCTTGTAGATGGTGAACAGGCTTTGGAGAGTGAGTTATTCGCTGCAGGGCTCCTAATCTCTGACCTATCGTTGAATGTTCGAACAGCAAGTTTCAATTTGAGTTTTGTTTCGTGATTAAATCTAGAGGTGATTACAAAACTACGTCACTGTTTGTTTCTGACGGGTAAATACCTGCCAGATTATATTTGGTTCAGTTCTTACAGTTATACATGGCTACACCTCTGTATTTGGCAGAGATGACTTCTTAGAAGTGGTCCTACCAGGCTTTTTGTGAATGGTAATCTGCCTGAGTTTTAGCATGTCACACATTAATTTAAAAGATGCATACTCGCAATAAAAAAGCAGACGAGACTCTGATTCAATCTGAAAGCACAGCACTCCCTCACTATTGCATTGGCATGTCTCGTCCTGTATCATGCACTCTCTGACCCCAGGATCACTACCTCTGAACCAATTCTGACATGTTAAGGAATGAAGCTTGACCTGTTTGGGAGATAAGAAGATGCAGGAATCTTCATACATCTTCATGCATGTCCTCCTTCAACATTGAAGTTAAATGGCACCTCAATCAACAAACCTATTCTCCCTGTTTCAACTAGAACTTGGGCAATGTAACCCCAAGTTATTACAATTCCAGACGGATACACCCAAGTTCTCATCCTGTGTCAGGAGGGATGAACTGTCTCTGTTTCTTTATTTCTCTGCCCCTTTGGTTGGTAGCAGCAAGATTAATGCGGAGAGGGTCCATTCCTCTGTTCATATCTATGTCCAAGACCCGAGCAAACTTATGTTTTAGAGAAGCCAATTTAATCACAGAATCCCTGTAGTGCAACAAGGGATAATTCGGCTCATTGACTCCACACTGACTCTCCAAAGAGCATTCCACCCAGACCCCTACACTCCTATGGCTAACCCACTTAGCCTGCACATCCCCAGGCACTATGGGGCAATTTACCATGGCCAATCCACCTAACCTGTCTTTGAACTATGGGAGGAAACCGGAGCACCTGGAGGAAACCCACACAGACTCAGGGAGAACATGCAAACTCCACACAGACAGTTGCCCAAGGGTGGAATACAAACGCAGGTCCCTGGCACTGTGAGGCAGCAAAGGCTAACCACTGAGCCACGGCGCCACCCTAGGCTTTCTTGAATTAACAAAAGACTGAGTTTATTAGTTAGTAAACATAAGGAAAAGTAGCTGCGCAAGACACACACAGACACACACACACACACATACGTATGCGCTCACACACACACATACACACACACACACATACTCTCACACGCACACAGACACACACACGCACGTACTCTCACACACACATGGTCTCACAGACACACACACACACACACACACAGACACCCACACACACACATACTCTCACACACACATACTGTCACATGCACACAGACAGACACACATACACATACTCTCACACACACACACACACGCGCATACTCTCACTCACACATACTCTCACACTCACACAGACACAGACACACACAGACACCCACACACACACTCACAAACTCTCACACATTCACAGACACACATATACACACTCTCACACACACACTCATCTCTCTCTCTCTCTCTCACACACACACAGACTCTCACACATTCTCACACACACACACACACTCTCTCTCTCACACACACACACAGACTCTCACACACTCACACACACACATACACACACACGCACAAAGACACACACATTAAAAAGAAGTGAGTCCCTAAACTGATAAAAGTTAAAAGATGTACAGATCAGTTTCTCTAGGTCATTCATGAAGAATAGATAGTGGAACATTGATAGTTGGAACAGTTGATTTCAATAATCATGCCTGTGAGTTGAAATCCTTTCATATTGTTTTCTTTTGATGGTGAGTGGCTGGTAGCATTTGGAGAAAGAATGACCTTCAGTTGATCTGTTTCTTTTGACTGACAGATGGGGATGTTTTTACTGTCCCATTGTCTATTTCCCCGTTCAGACTGACCTCTCTGAGATGTAGCAGCGTAACTTAGTTAAACCAGCTTTTTATTTGTGTTAAATAGGGAAGCATGGGCCTGTTACTAGACCCGGAATCCAGAGACACCCATGTAATGTTGGGGGCCCTTCATTCAAATCCCACCACAACAGATGATGGAATTTGAATTCCATAAGTAATCTGAAATTAAAAATCTAATGATGATATTGAAAACAATGTTGACTGTCATTTTAAAAATCCACCTAAGTTCACTAATGTCCTTTCGGGAAGGAAATCTACCGCACTTACCCAATCTGGCCTACATGTGTCTCCAGACTCATATCACTGACTCTTAACTGCCCTCTGAAATGGCCAAGGAAGCCACTCAGCTGTGTCCAAAAGCAATGAGAGATGGGCAATAAATGATGGCCTAGCAAGCAAAACCCATAAACAGTTCATCAACTTTACTAACACCTTTCACTCCAACCTCAAGTTCACCTGGATCATCTCTGATGCTTCTCTCCTTCCTGGACCTCTCTGTCTCCATCTCTGGTGACCACCTTGAAACCGACATCTATTTCAAGCCCACTGACTCCCACAGCTATCTAGACTACACCTCCTCTCACCCACCTTCCTGCAAGAATATGATCCCCTACTCACAATTCTTCTGCCTCCACTGCATCCACTCCCAAACATCCCGGATGTCCTCTTATTTCAAGTACTGCAACTTCACCCCTTTGGTGATCGAAAATGCTCTCGACCGCATCTCTTGTGTTTCCCGCACTTCTGCCCTCACATCCCCTCCCCGCAACAAGAACAAAGACAGAATCCCCCTTGTCCTCACCGCCACTTCCTCCGCCACTTCCGCCACCTGCAATCTGACCCCACAAGCAAAGATATATTCCTCCCCCCCACCCCTATCTGCCTTTCACAGGGACCACTCTCTCTGCGACTCCCTCGTCTGCTCCACACTCCCCAGTAGCCCCACCACCCCCGGCACTTTTCCCTGCAACAGCAGGAAGAACTACACCCACCCCTACACCTCCCCTCTCACCTCCATCCAAGGCACCAAACAGTCATTCTGTATCCAACAGGGATTCACCTGTCCATCCCCCAACCTGGTCTATTGCATCCGCTGCTCCTGATTGAACTGCTCCTGATGTGGCCTCCCCTATATCGGTGAGACCAAGCGGAGGCTTGGAGACCGCTTTGTAGAGCACCTGCGCTCTGTTCATGACAAATGACAACATCTCCCAGTCGTGAACCACTTCAACTCCCCCTCCCACTCCCTGGGTGACATGTCCGTCCTGGGCCTCCTCCAGTGCCACAATGATGCCACCCACAAACTGGAGGAGCAGCACCTCATATTCCACCTTGGGAGCCTACAGCCCAATGGTCTCAATGTGGACTTTACCAGTTTCAAAATTTCCCCATCCCAACCTCACCCCATGACCAATCCACCCTCTGATCCCGGCCTCCTTGACCTGACACAACCTGTCAATCTTCTCTTCCATCTATCCGCTCCTCCCACCACACTGACCAATCCCCACCACTGCCTACCTGCACTCACCTATCACCATCCCACCTACCTTCCCTAGCCCTACCCATCCTCTTTCTATTTATTTCTGAGATCCCTTCCCCGTCCCCCATTTCTGAAGAAAGGCCCTGACCTGAAATGTCAACCTCCCTGCTCCTCTGATGCCGTCTGGCCTGCTGTGTTCATCCAGCTCCACACTGTGTTATCCCATGAATGATTCTTTTAAAAACACTCTGCACTGTCACCCTGTTACCCTGCCACCCCACATCATTGTTTTACCTTTCTCTGTGTGTTTAATGACATGGACTTCAATGACTATCCTATTCCTATACTTTGCGATATTTTCTAGTCAACTTATTCAGAAATGTTCCTCTGGAACAGGTGGCACTTGAACCTGGGTCTCCTGGCTCAGAGATAGGGACACTTGCATCATACTCCCACCCTGACCCTGCTCCACCCCTGACAGCATGCCTCAGCCTTTATCTCAAGCAAAGAGAAAATCTTAACTTGTATAGCACCTCTCGCCAACTTGAGACATCGCATTGAAGGAATACCGAGGTGTAGGAATTTGAAAACGTTTTAGCCGTTGTGAGATAGAAGGTGAGGAGGCAGTTTGAGCTGTGCAAGATTCCACAAACAGCAGTGTGTTTGTTCTGTAAGTTCGGCATGGACTGGTTGGGCCACAGGATCTGTTTCCATGCTATATGACTCTGTGACTCTATGACAGTTACAGATGAATGTAAATCCTGCTAAACCTCCTCTCCTGGACAATGTGAATTCTTTTATTCATTCACGGAATGAGGGCATCACTGACCAGGCAGCATTTATTGCCCATCCCGCAGTTAAGAGTCAACGACATTGCTGTAGGTCTGGAGTCACATGTAGGCCAGACCAGGTAAGGAAGACAGTTTCCTTCCCTAAGGGACATTAGTGAACCAGATGGATTCACGATCATCATTAGGCTGTTAATTCCAGATATTTATTTATTTATTTATTCAAATTCTACCATCTGCCGTGGTGGAATTCGAACCCGGGTCCCCAGAGCATTATCTGGGTCTCTAGATTAACAGTCCAGCGACAATACCACTCGACCATTGCCTCCCCATCACTGTAAGCATCTATGAAAGAGAGCAGACAGGATCTCAGGAATAGCTCATCTGAAAGACAGCTCCTCCAGTGGTGAAGTGCTCCCACTGCACTGAGGGTCAATGTTGAATTCTGTGCCAATTAACATCGAGTTAGGGCTTTCTTGCTTCCGAGTTGTGTTCACATCTCTGAGAACTGAACTAAAACAGCCTCGATCCACATCACTCTAGGAATCATTCATGGTGGCATAGGGTAGAGGATCGAGGAGGTTATGTTGAATTAGAGTGATTTGCAGTATTGTTTCCAGCCCTGGAGGACGCACTTTAGGAAGAAAGTGAAGGCATTGGACAGAGTGCAAGAAAAATTCACAAGGACAGTCCCAGGGATAAGGAACTTCGGTGATGAAGATGGATTGCTAAAGTTCAAGTTGACTTCCTTGGCTGTTAATAGATGTCATAGAGGTCATGAGGGGTCTAGACAGAATAGATTGGAGGGAACTGCTCCCACTTGTGACAGGATGGAGAACCAGAGTACATGGATTGAAATTGACAAACAAAGCAAAAGTGACACAAGAGAGAATTTTTTTTCACACAACAAGTGGTCAGGGTCTGGAATGCACGGGCTGAGAGCCGGGAGGAGGAAGCTTCATTCAATTGAGAATTGCAGCAGGAAGTTAGACAGTTGTTTCTAATGCAATGTTGTGCAGGGCTGCAAGGAGGAGAAGTGCTCGAAGGGAATTGCATATTCAGAAATCCAATGCAGACACATAATGGGCCAAATAGCCTCCTGCTGCACTGCAGTAACTCTTGAGTTCTGCAACTGAAGGGAGCAGAGAGGATGGGTCCATTCATTTGGATCAGTCCCAGCTGCCAGAGATGAGAATCTGTGGTCAGGAGTTCAGATCCCACCATGACGGTTTCAGCTTTGAATTTATTTGAGTAATAAATGAGGAACAAAAAGCTAGACTCTATTGTGGACAGTTGTAAGACTATTAGAATGACATTAAAAAATCCATTTGGTTCACTAATGCCCTTTAGGGATCGAAATCAATCTTCCTTGTCCAGTGATCCTCCATGTAGCCCCAGACTCAAGGGGAGGTAATGGCCTAGTGGCAGTAGCACTAGACTGTTAATTCTGAAACTCAGCTAACGTCCTGGAGACCTGGGTTCAAATCCTGCCTTGGCAGATTGTGGAATTTGATTAAAAATCTAGAATTAAGAGCCTGATGATGACTTTGAAACTGTAGCTAATTGTTGGGGGAAAGCCCTGATGCTGCCTGGCCTGCTGTGTTCCTCCAACTCCACGCTGTATCAACTCTGATTTCCAACATCTGTAGTTCTTATTATCCTCTGGTTCACTGATGCCCCTTTAGGGGAAAAAAATCTGCCATTCTTACTTGGTCTGGCCTACATGTGAGGCCAGACCCACAGGAAACATGGCTGACTCTTAACTGCAGGGATGGACAATAAAAATGCTGGCCTAGCCAGAGACGCCCACATCCTGTGAGTAATGAAAAACAGATCTCCAGACCTACAGTGATGTGATTGACTCATAAATGCCCCTCAGCTGGACGCAAGAAAGTGACTCATCGACTCAGGGCGGGAAATAAATGCCAGTGATGCCCACATCTGCTGAATGAGTCTTTTTTTTTTAAAAACAAGCAGGCTCCCCTTTCTACAGCAGCTCTCCCCACCACCCCCCCCAACCCCACCACCCAACTACCACAGGTCTCTGTCCACCTCAAGACTCCTTGCGTTTATAAAGATTCCCGTTCCTTTCCTCAAAATGCCACATACCGTTCAGCAGAAACATTCTTGCCAGGGATTTTTTTCCGATGTGGAAAATGCAAGCAACTTCAAAGAGAAAAGATCCAAAATTAGCAAGAGGAAACACATAATAGGAGCGCAATCAGGTCCCTCCTCTGTTGAAATATGGTTAATAGACTGCGGTGAAAGCAGTTTCAGTGATGAAAATCTGGAACGGGAAATCTGGGCCCCATGAAGTTGAATAAAGGAAGTCAAATTCCATTAAAATGCAAAGAGAGGCCTGGCCCTGGTTTTATGATGAGAGGGCCCACAAAGTGTTAAAGGTTGTTTTAGTTCGGGAGGAAGGGCAAGAGTTCGTCTCTGGCTTTCTGTGAGTTGAATTTGCCTGAATCACCTTCTGTTGCGAGCACCTGTCCCGGTTAATCTGCTCCCCCACTCCCGTACTGTGGGGGCTCCCACTCTCTTGCCCTGGCAGACACGGTGACTCACGGCTTAGCAACGCGAGTGAGTCACAGACTGGGTGGAGTGCCTTGGACTATCTTCCCCTCCTCCTCCCCCCAGCCCTGCCCCCCCACACCACCACCCCCCCGCCACCCGCATGCTCCCCCCCGCACCACCAACACCAATCTCCCGCCAATCCTCGCTCTACTCACGCACCCCACCCCACACACACTCACACACACACACACGCCAACACCTGCCCCCCAACCCCACCACCCACAGCCCCCCACCACCAATCTCCCGTCAATCCTCGCTATACTCGCTCCCCGATCCCACACACAGAGATACACAGACACACACACAGACACACACACAGACACACAGACACACACACACAGACACACACACACATGCCAACACCTCCCCCCACCACCCCACTTCCACCTACTCTGGCACACTCAGCCTTCCCTCCCTCCCGGGACAACTCAACCTTGCATTGTGTTGGTAAGGGATTGCACTTTCCTGAGCGGAACCAAAAGCTGGTGAGATAATTTCCAGCTGGGTACCTCCCGTTAACCCACTGAGTGCCACGTGGCAGCCCAACCAGAGGTTTGGTTAAGCTGGGAGCTTCAGATTCCCAGAAGTCTTTGTGCGAGAAAGCGCTTCCTGACATCAGAACTGAATGGCCCCATTCTCTACTTAAGATTCTGCTCCCTGATTGCAGATTCTCCCCAACAGAAAAAAAAGTTTCTCTCTACCAACTCCATCCAATCCATAAATCATCTCAGATGTATTAGATCACACCTTAAACTTGTGTACTAAATATTCCATTAACAATCACGATTCCTAATGTCCCTGATGCATTGCTGTAGTTTGCACATTACTTCAACCCTTTGGCAGACCCTTTGTCTGAGAGGTGCAAGTTATTTTGGACGGCAATTTAATGGCCAAATTCTCATGACTTCAAGCACAGGCCAACTTGAATACGCTGTCAGGGTGGAGTACATCAGTGTTCAAAGTACCTCATACTTTAATATGATTTCATTTACATTTTGATAGGGTAAAAGTTCCAACTGGCAAAATCCTAGCCAGCAATGGGTCTTAAGAAGTTCCCCAACAATTTTAGTCTAATTGAGTGGGTGGCATAATGGCTCAGTGGTTAGCACTGCTGCCTTGCAGTGCTAGGGATTCAGGTTCAATTCCACCCTTAGGCAACAGTCTGCGTGGAGCTTGCATGTCCTCCCAGTGTCTCTGCGGGTTTCCTCCCACAGTCCAAAGACATGTGGATTGGCTGTGGTAAGTTGCCTATAGCATCTAAGGATATGCAAGCTAGGTGGACTAGCCATGGGAAATGCAGGGATGGAGTAGGGGGTTAGGGTTGGGTCTGGGTGGAATAGTCTTCAGGGGGTCAGTGTGGACTTGATGGACCAAATGGCCTGCTTCTACACTGGAGGGATTCTACATTTTCTCTTCTTGGCTTTTGCTGTAATGTATCCCTGCACATCCTCAGGGTGAGTCTAGACTGTGTCCTGCATGTCATCTCAGGATCTTTAGGCATTACCATAATCCAATGTTATCTTTCTGTCCTATTCACACCAGTCATTAAAGGTCTCTTTTGTACAGGGCCCTAAATATTCTATTGCAAGTGTGAGTGAGAGACAGAATTAAGGCAGGTAGAGAGAAACAATTTTGAGGTCACTCCCAGGTTAGACCCTGCATTGTGTTCAATGCAACCTCAAGAGGGTGGAAATCTGCAACTTCTTCCCCAAGTCCAGTAACTCAACTGGACTAGCCATTAGATACAGAGAGCAGGTCAGAAACTGGTAATTCTGTGGCGAGTAACTCACCTCCTGTCTACCCAAAGCCTGACCACCATCTACCAAGCACAGATCAGGATGGATGTGATGGAATACTCCCCATTTGCCTGGATGGGTGCAGTTTCAACAATACTCAAGATGCTCAATAGTATCGAGGACAAAGCAGTCCACTGGGTTGGCAGCTCATCCACCACTTTCAAGATACCACCATACTGACAGACAATAGGAGCAGTGTGCACCATCTACAAGATGCACTGAAGAAACTCAACCAGGCTCTTTCAGCAGCAAACCCATGACTTCTACTATCTAGAAGGACAAGAGCAGCAGATATACATTGAAACACCATACAGTCATAGAGACATAGAGTTATACAGCACGGAAACAGATCCTTCGGCCCAACCAGTCCATGCCAAACATAATCCTATACTAAACTAGTGCCACCTGGCTGCTCCTGGCCCACATCCTTCCAAACCTTTCCTATTCGTGTACTTAGCCCAATGTCTTTTAAATGTTGTAACTGTGTCCGCATCGCCACTTCTTCAGGAAGTTCATTCCACACGCAAATCACCCTCTCTGTAAAAAAATTGCCCCTCGTGCCTTAAAATCTCTCTCCTCTCATCTTAGTGCCCCCTAGTTTTGAAATCCCCTATCCTAGGGAAAAGACAACTGCCATTAACCCTGCCAATACCGCTCACAATTTTATAAACTAATATAAATCTTCTCCCAACATCCATTGCTCCAGTGAAAAAAGTCCCAGACTATCCAGCCTTTCTTTATAACTCAAACCCTCCATACCTGACAACATCCTGGCAAATCTCTTCTGAGCCCTCTCCAGCTTAATAACATCCTTCCTATAATGGGGGTCCAAGAACTGGACACAATATTCCAGAAAATGCCTCCCCAACGTCCTGTACGACTTCGACATGATCTCCCAACTCCTTTACTCAAAGGATTGAGCATTGAAGACAGGTATGCCAAATATGTTTCTAACCACCCTGTCTATAAGTGACGCAAACTTGAAAGAATTATGCAAGTTCTCCTCCAAGCCACTCACTATCCTGATTTTGAAGTATATCGCCATTCCTTCACTTGTCACAGGGTCAAAATCGTGGAATCCCCTCCCTAACCACACTATACGTATCCCTCCACCTGAAGGATTGTAGCAATTCAAGAAAGCAACTCACCACTATCCTCTCAAGGGCAACTAGGGATGGGCAATAAATACTGGGCCCAGCCAGCGACATCCACATCCCATAACCAAATGAATGAAACAAGCCATGGACATTGCGTGATGAGTGAGATCAGCTAGATTAGCGAATGATACCAATCAATAGCAAGTAAATGGAGTGAGGTATATGTCACTCATGATTTAACTAAAATGACTCAATGTTCTTCTCTGGTTCCAATCTTCCCATGTGTCACGGCCCAAGGGGGATTACAAGAGGAAGAAAAGGCCCACGATACATTTCATTAATCCTTGACCTGACCAACTAAGGATAGGACACACTTGTACCTCTCCCACGTTTCTGCTGAGAACAGGTCTCATACAGCACCTGTCCAGAGTACAGCGTCTCACTGCTTGAACCATCCCTGAGATTACAGAGGATGCCATGATCATGAAAGAGTCATGAGAATATCGGTGGTCCTCCCTATTAAGATAAAAGGTCAAAAGTAAAGTAAAAATATTACTGGTTTCAGTCCCACTGCTGTACAGAAGCTCAACAGGGAAGTTCTTTGTGAAAGAGAACGCAGCAACACTGCCCCAACTCTGGGAACATCCTTTCATTTCAGTACAATTTAACAAAGGTCTGGTTTGAAAGCTCATTGCAGGCTGAATTCTGAGGATTGCTTTGAAAATGATTCAAAGGCAATTGTACATGCTTTAGAAAGTAGCAGACGAGAGAAGGAATTCACCAGAACCTGATTCTAGGACCATGCTGAGCCAAGTGTCAACAAATCAGACCCAACGTATCCCCTTGCAGGTTTGGGATTTGAGTAACCAGTGAAGGAATTTCTGCGACCATATCCAATCTGTCCTCCATATCTATTGTGGTTTGTCCTAGTCCTCAGTGATGGTTAGACCCTGTCCCAGTGCCCCTAGTGCTGGAAAAAGTGCGGCTCTACCAGTGACCGGGACAAAGGATAGGTTAGATAGTTCCAACTCTATCCACACTATCAACATTCCTGCAGTCCTGATTAGATCAGGTCTCTCCAGGTACAACATGTTGCTTCCTTCCAGTCTCTAGGTCAGACTGTTCCATGCAAACACTTCCATCATCATTTTCATCACTGACTGATTTACATCAAGTCATTACCCCGCACTCAGTGTATATGTATTCAGCTTCTTGGTGATTTTGTGCATGAGTTGTGTATTCTACAACTTTCCCCATGTGCACTTGTAGCAAAATAGGAACAACAGGATGTCCTTTAGTGTACCTGAGTATTT
The DNA here is from genome assembly GCA_024137785.1 of Ginglymostoma cirratum. Classification (NCBI taxonomy): domain Eukaryota; kingdom Metazoa; phylum Chordata; class Chondrichthyes; order Orectolobiformes; family Ginglymostomatidae; genus Ginglymostoma; species Ginglymostoma cirratum. The sequence goes on along the minus strand of JAHRHZ010000086.1, from coordinate 8,481,745 downwards.
CCATTTAGTGGGAGTAGTCCAAACCCTTGTTAATTATAGGAACTTACTGATTCTGTTCGATTGCTTTCTTTAGTTTTTACATGCAACAGGATGACATTAAACTAGCAAGGAACCAAACAAAAAGTATCTAGGAATTTAACAATCAGCTGCAATGAACCACTCACCATCCTGACTTGGAAACTTGTCACCATTCCTCCACTGTCGCTGGGTCAAAATTCTGGAAATCCCCCCCTAAGGACAATATGGATTTACCTACAGCACATAGAGTGCAGCGGATCAAGAAGGCAACTCATCACCACCTTCTCAAAGGCAACTAAGGACGGGCAATAAATGTTGGCCCAGCCAGCAATGCCCACATCCCACAAGCGAATGAAATAAACATTTACAAAATCTTAAAGTTCTTCTGGAAGCAACTCCCTATTGCGACTTCCATCTTGTTTTTAGAGGCTACAAAGTGCCCATGTTCATTAAGTAACTGTACACAGATTGAACAAAAATTGCAATGAAGAATTTCCATTGAGTCAATATGGGGAAGCTGTTTCCAATAAGAACAGGCTGTACAACCAGTAACTTGTAAAAGATTAGGCACAGCGGTGAGCTTGCTGGATGATATTATGGGGACACAGACTCAATTCCCACCATGACAGCTAGTAGAATTTAAATTAAATTCATTAAAACTGGAAGAGCTAGTGTCAGTAATGGTGACTGGGAAACTAGCATTGAGAAAACCTATCTGGTTCACTAATACCTCACCATCAACCCTTGACCAGAAACTCAACTGGACTCGCCACACAAGCACAGTTGTTACAAGAGCAGATCAGAGGCTAGGAATACTGTGGTGAATAACTCACCTCTATAGTCTGTCCATCATCTACGAGGCACAAGACAGGAGTGTGATGGAATGCTCCCCACTTGCCTGGATGAGTGCAGCCCTAACAACACTCAAGAAGCTTGACACCATCCAGGAAAAAAAGCAGCCCAATTGATTGGCACCACATCTATAAACCTTCACTCCCTCCACCATTGACCCTCAGCGGCAGCAGTGTGTACCATCTACAAGATGCACTGCAGAAATTCACCGAAGATCCTCAGACAGCACCTTCCAAACCCACAACCACTTTTATCTATAAGGACAAAGGCAGCAGATACATGGGAACGGCATCCCCTGCAAGTTCCCCTCCAAGTCTCTCACCATCCTGACTTGGAAATATATTGCCAATCCTTCAGTTTTACTGGGTCAAAATCTCAGAATTCTCTCTCTAAAGGCATTGTGCGTCCACCTACAGTTCAGGGACTGCAGTGGTTCAAGAGGGCAGCTCACCACCACCTTCTCAAGGGCAACTAGGGATAGGCAAGAAATGTTGGCCTGGGCAGCGATGGCCACATCCCACAAATAAAATAAATGTTTACAACATGTATAATATTTCTAATAAATATACTGACCTGTCATTTTAATATTTATGCAATGAAGATATGTAAACTCTTAATTCTGGCATGGAGTAATAACTTACTTATGATATTTAATAACTAATTAATACCTGGTTAGTGGCTTTTGCTTGAGTTAAAATCTTATCCGATGACATGGATCCAGCTGAGACACACAGTCTCCGTTCAAACTCTGCTACCAATCAGAGTGTAAAATAGTAAGAGAAATGGTTTGGAATACTTTACATTCATGTTAAATCGAAAATCCAAAATGACTTCTGCAAACTCGTATAAATAAAGCTCAAGTTGCCAATACCACTTCAAACAACAGGACCTCAAACTTGAATCAAGTATTCAAATGAAGACAAATGAAGACAAATGAAGATTAAAAAACGTGAGATCATTTTGGAGATCTGAAACGATTTTCATAGGCAAGTCAAGATTCGACTTGTGTGCTCTTGTCCAGGCAAAGGAGAAAGAATGCTTCTTAACAGAATGGGATTTGTGAGGAGTGAAAACAAATGAGTTCAGGACAGGTCACCAATGCATCTGCCAAGGGGTGTTAATGAGGCTGACCAGTCTGGGGTGATGCTAACTGATGATTGAAGAGTTTAAGTATTTGTGTCGGAGTTAGAGGCATGGTATGCCCAAGCTTGGAAATATCAGTCTTATGGTTCTTCCACCTGAATCTTAATTATAAAGTAGGAGTGGAAGTAGGCTATTCGGTCCTTTTAACTTGTACTACCATCCAATTAGCCTCTTAATTCCAACTTCCCATCAGGTTTTCTTTTAGCCCATGTACCCTTGACCAACAAAAATCCCATCACTCTCAGTTTTGAAATTTTGAATTGGGACCCATTCTCAACAGCTTTCTGGAGGGGCTGGGATTAAGACTTCCAAATTTTCAATACCCTTTATGTGAAGGTGAGCTTCCTGACATTATCCCAGAACAGCTGAGCTTCAGTTTTAAGCTTACCCCCTCCTGATCAGGGATCTCCTGTGGGAGGAAATAGTTTCTTTCGATCTTTCTCTTTAGCCTATTGAGCCCTTGAATCGCCTTCACTCACCCCTTAACCTTCAGTGCTCCAGTGGCAGTAGCAGCGTCAGGAGTACGTGCAGCAGCCTGGAGCTATTTACTTACTGTAACTTGACATAGTTATAAGGATTTGATACAGTAGAGCACAGAAGCATAGAAGTCTCACAGTGTAGAAAGAAACCATTCAGCCTATCATGCCTGCACCATCTCTTCAAAGAAGCATCATTGCCGAGCGCTAAATTCCTGCTTTATTCCCCCCACCACACCATTGCATGTTATTTATATCTAAATAAGTGTCCATTTCCTGCTTAAATACAATGAAATTATTTCCTTCTTATGGGGGAGTAAACAATGAGAGGGCAAAAGTCTCTAAAATTAGAAGGAGCCCATCTAGGCAGTAGGCACCAGAGGTCCCCAGGACCTTATCATTTAGTGTATAAGTCCTGCCTTGATTTGCCTTTCCAAACTGCAGTACCTCACATTTATCTACATTAAGGTCCATCTGCCACTCCTCAGCCCCTCGGCCCATCTGCTCCAGATCCCACTGTACTCTGAGGAAGCTTTCTTGGCTGTCCAATAATTTGGGGTCACCTGCAAACTTATTAACAAAAGACTTTTCCCTGTGCTGGGGGAGTCCAAAACTAGAGGGCATAGGTTTAAGGTGTGAGGGGAAAGATTTAAAACAGACCTAAGAGGCAACTTTTTCGCACAGAGGGTGGTGCGTGTATGGAATGAGCTGCCAGAGGAAGTGGTGGAGGCTGGTACAATGACAACATTTAAAAGGCATCTGGATGGGTCCGTGACTAGGAAGGGTTTTAGAGGGATAGGGGCCAAATGCTGGCAAATGGGGCTAGATGAATTTAGGATATCTAGTTGGAGTGGACAAGTTGGACCAAAGAGTCTGTTCCCATGCTGTACGTCTCTATAACTGTATGACTCTAAGTGCTGGATAGAGACAATTGGAACTTTCGAACTGAAATGGATGAATTATGTTGGCTAACGTTTTTAAGGAATAGAATGGTGTAGCTTTTATTCCGACTTCCACTAGCCTGCTGAGTTTTCTCTGGATATCAGCAGTCTGCTTTATACATCAGCCACTCCAGTACTGGAATATTTCTGTGCTGCTTGCTATGTATGAGGTGCACTGTAGCAATTTGCAGAGGTTTCTTCAACAGCACCCACTGAGTTGAACATAAATCAACATTTGTTCAGCGGCATTCAGGCAAAATTGTAGACCTTCCTATTGAATTCAACATACAGACGCCTCATAGCATGGACTGCAATGGTTCAAGAAGGTCAAGGGGTCCCTGACTTATAGGAGCACCATCTCCTGCAAGTCACCACACGTCATCCTGACCTCCCCTACACTATGCTCCTAACTTGTTTGCAAGTTGTTTGTACTTCTTGCAGAACTTCCCACTCAAACATTACCCTCCATCTTCATAACTGCTGACTGACCTTTGGTTTATTTCTAGTTTTCTCTTTTTGTTTCAAATTCCTTGTTTTTTTGGACTCGCACCCAATCATAGAATCCCTACAGTGTGGAAGCAAGCCATTGGGCCCACTGAGTCCACACTAACCCTCTGAAGAGCACCCCACCCAGACTCACCTCCCTACCCTGTTCTGGTAACCCTGCACTCCCCATGGCTAACCCACCCAGTCTGTACATCTCGGGGTAATTTCCCCAAGGCCAATCCGCATAACTTGCACATCTTTGGACTGTGGGAGGAAACATGCAGACACAGGGAGAATGTGTAAACTCTGCACAGATAGTCACCAAAGGCCGGAATTGAACTTAGGATGCTAGTGCTGTGAGGCAGCAGTGCTAACCACTGAGCCACTGTGCCACTGTGCCACCCATTCCTGCACCTTGTGGCTGGGATCTGGGTATTTAACTGTAATGGCTCACTTCCCGACAATAGCAAAGCCTCTACACCAACTGCAAGGTAAACGTAAGGCTTCTGATGGAATACTGCCCTGGTGCTTGGATGAGGGCAACAATGAAGAAGTTCAACTCCAGAATTCAGTGATAACGTCATCAGCAAGCCCCTTTAAGGTATATTTCATTCTGTTATGAGACATTTCACAACACAGCTGACCCATTCATAGGCCATTAGAAGATTATTTGAATGGGCACAATGAGTGGTGTTAGAGGGAAAGGGCAATAAGTAATTAGTTGATTCAGAGAGCCAGTGCCTTCATGATGGGCTGAATGGCATCCTTCTACACTGTAACAATTCCTTCATCAGCACTGAGCCAAAAGTCCTGGCACTCTCTCACTCGCAGCAATGTGGGCAAACTGACGTGACATGAACCACCTAGCAACTCCTCAGGGATCATTAGGAATGGGCACTTAAGTACAGGCCTTGGAGACTACATCTCAAGACTGAATAATCGAGGCTATTAAGCTGTTTGCCTCTTGAAATGATTCTTTCCCAGATCTTCCAAAGACTGGGAGCTCCCTTGGGCTTTCCTCCCTCACACAGTCCCCTGAAACCTTGCATGTCACCTCATGCTTTGCACAGGGTTCTGAGTTACCTCAGACGGAGTTGGGTAATCTGGCCTTTGGCTTTCTCAAATTAGACGCAATTTGCTGGAGATGCCTCTTCTAGTTGGTCTCACCTGCGAAGACAACGATTAGATCTTACCCAACATTTTCACAAGGACCCACAGCCGAGACAGGGGAGTTCACAAAGGTGGTTGACAAGTTCTTGCTGGTTCTATCTCATTGTTCCCCCTTTCAATATATCTTGCTGTCTGGCATAACATATTTGCCCACTCAGTGAGGGCAAAAGGAAAGATTATATGCTACCAAGTTCAGTAAATGGTTGGCAGTGAATATATTGCTCAATTGCAGGGATCTCGTTCAAAAATTATTTGAGCTCGCAGATTTATGAACGCAATTAAATTACTCAGTTATATTATTGCCTTGTTACTGACTCCATCCATCTATTCAGAATTTACTGACAGCTATTCATTGTCAAATATGCAACTAGAGCAGACTTTTGTGACTCAGAAGATGAATGCCACTGCCAATGCATAATGTTCTCGTTGGAACTGACTATTGATCACCTTACATGAAAGATATTGTAACCAGGTGCCAGCCTGGAAAAAACAGGTATGACTTTGCCACACTCACCCACATGGGTTAGAAGGCTATGGGCTGTTTCTCCTATCACACGTGGCAGTTATTGACCACCTGCCATCCATGGTACACATGGACCAGGCCTGGTGTGTCCCCTTTCTTTAGGGGGCATTCATTTGATAATTATGACAAAGCCATGCTTGGTGAATTAGCAGAAATTGAAATAGTCTAATGTAATCTTAGATTCCCTACAGTGTAGGAACAGGCCATTCAGTCCCTCTGGAGATCTTTCCACTCAGACCCAACTTCCCACCCTATTTGCACAACCCCAGCATTTCCTATGGCTAGTCCTTCTAACCGAAACACCACAGGGCAATCTAGCATGGACAAACTGCCTAACCTGTGAGAGGAAACCCACACACACACACAGGGAGAATGTGCAGACTCCACAAAGACAGTCACCCAAGGCTGGAATTGAACCTGGGTCCCTGGTACCGTGAGGCTGCAGTACTAACTACTGACCCACAGTGCCACCCATGTTACTGGAACTTTTTCATCTCATACTCATCAGGACAAATGCAAGAATGCCAATTTTCAAACAACCTCAAAAACTCATAGCATAGGAAAAGAAGGGTGCTGATTGGCTGAGGGGATGCCATGGAGAAAGTGACAGGGTATTATAGGTTTCCCAGGTAATTCAGCAAAAGTAGTTTTGACATATCCCTTTTGTTTGCAGAGAACAGGTGTCTGCGTGTGAGTGTATGTCATTTTACAAATGGGCAATGTCACTTCAATGCTCAATTGGCTCACGTAAGCCGCTTATTGATGTAACTGTGAGCGCAGTCCGGATTGTTCAGTCAGTTGTCCGATGTTAGTCTGCTATTGGGTCAACACTTATCCACCTCTCTGCCTTTGAACCACTCAGTTCTGCTTCAACACTTCATAGGATTCAGCATGGGCCATTCAGCACCATTTTGCCATTCAATAAGATCCTGGCTGCCGTCTAGCTACCATAAGGGCAGACTAACAAAAATGGCAGTTTTAAAATTGGCAATTGATCTCAGCATCAATTACATTTTGTGGAAGAGGGTTCTAAGCTCCTATCAAAGTTTGTGCTCTTTCCTGATATCCTGGTTACACTCTGAAAGGCTGGATAGGCTGGGACTTGTTTCACTGGGAGTGTAGAAGGCTGAGGGGTGACCTTTTTGAGGCTTATAAAACCATGAGGGGCGTGGATAGGGTGAATGGGGGCATAATATTTAGGTGAGAGGAGAAAGAGTTAAAAAAGACATGAGTAGTTCATGGTGGAATGAACTTCCAGAAGAAGTGCTGGATGCGGGTAGAGTTAAAACATTTAAAAGACATTTGGATAGGTGCATGAATAGGAAATGTTTGGGTGGATATGGGCCAAATGCAGGCAGGTGTGACTAGTTTAGTTTGAGATTATGGTTGGCATGGACTGGTTGGGCCGAAGGTTCTGTTTCCATGCTGTATGACTCGATAACTACTGATCTTTTGAAGATTCACCGTAGTCCCTATCCCCTTAGCCCTAGACTTCGCAAAAAGCAGGAATAGTTTTGTTCTTTTGACACTATCTGTTCCCCCTTCATAGCTTGAATATTGAAAACTCTCCTTAAAGCCTGTTTCTTCATCCTTTTGAATTTTTCCTTCTTTGGCTTGAGGTTAATTTGACTCCTACCTCTGCAAAACACACCCCTGGCCATTTTCTATGTTGCAGGTGTTATGTAAATGCAGGTTGTTGGTACTCAGCAATCAAAGTACATGGAACAAAACATGCTATTGAGACATGGCCTGTACAACAAAAGCCACTGTTTCTCTACAGAAAGCTGTTGTTTGAGAAGCAATTTGAGGTGTCGCAATGTGATAGGCTGTTTTATAATTCCAAGTAACCCCTATTTATTGGCTATGTGCCAATAGATAGTGAATAGTTAGTGAGATAACAAGGTGTAGAGCTGGATGAATACAGCAGGCCAAGCAACATCAGAGGAGCAGGAAGGCTGACATTTTGGGCCTAGACCCTTCTTCAGGCCCGAAACGTCAGCCTTCCTGCTCCTCTGATGCTGCTTGGCCTGCTGTGTTCATCCAGCTGTACACCTTGTTATCTCAGATTCTCCAGCATCTGCAGTTCCTACTATCTCTGCCAATAGATAGTGTTTACTTGGGAAATACTGATGGTTCTTCAGATTTCTAACATTCCCAATAAGGAAGATGGAAAACCTTTGTGCTGGAAGCCCATTAGTTTAGCCACATACACTTTTTGTATCAAAAACAGAAATCACTGGAAAAACCAAGCAGGTCTGGTAGCATCTTTGGAAAGAAAGTGGAGTTAACATTTTGATTCCAGTAACAAAGGGTAGATATTGTAAACATCAAGTCTGTTGAAATTGTATTGAGGCATCTCAGGCTGGTAGATACCTATGGATTTTATTGTACTTTCTGGAATTTTCAAGTCTAATTGCTTTGCAATGTATTTTTACTAATTTTATGCCAAAAGTATATTTTTGGATAAACAAGGGCATTAATCCAGGCCAACCACACAGCCAGTGGAATTTTCAAATGGGAGACAAGCAATCAGATGTTGCCCGGGATTTGAACCCAGGATCTTTCTCATGTCAGCAACATTCAATTCCCAAAGCGAGTTGTGTTGAGTTGTGGGGCATGAACCCACATATGGTCTTGACGTCAGGCACAACAGCTTTACATGAGGCGCCCTCAGGATTGGCTTCTCACAATGTTTGCCATCTTTGATTGCCCTGCAAGAAGCCTCATGGGAAGGCCCGAAGCCAGTCAGTCCCACCGCAGTGCGAGGGAGGGCAGCACCAGAACTGAGCCATGCTTGATGGTTTGCCTGAACATTGTTAACAAAGGAAGGCCCAAGAGATGGTCAGCCCACTGGTGTGGAGAGACAGGTGCCCCTCCAGCCTAGTTTGCATGTTGAGGCTTTCTGGCCTACCTTACTAGCTGCTGTCATGCGCTTTACAGACTCCCAGGCTCAGTGAGGGAGTGGCTGTCTCAAAAACTCATTCGTGCGGGAGAATAACCCTTGACTGCAACCTTACCCTTTTTTCTTCACTCATGAGGATGAGCTAAACGCATTTATTGTCCCATCCCTAATTGCCTAGAGAACAAATAAGAGTCAACCATATCACTGTATGTCTGAAGTCACATGCATGTAAGGATAGCAGATCAACTTTTCCACCATTGGACCACTAACTCCAGATTTTTATTGAATTCAAATTCCACCATCTGCGGTGCTAGGATATGGACCTGGATCCCCAGTACATTACCTGGGTCACTGGATTAACAGTCCAGTGATAATCCTACGAGGACATCACCTCCAGGCTGGCCTCTGGGAAGCAGGTTGAATATATTCCTGGCTGTTAGGAAGTTCATCCTGACTCAGGGCAGCTATCCCTGTGGAGTTTCACTCTACAATCCCGGTTCTCCCCTCTGTTCCCCACCCCTCACTGCCTGCACCATCTCCAAGCCTTTCTCCACCAAGCTTAGAATGGTTAGCCCAATGAGCCCAGCAGAGAAAAGATGGGCCAAATTTCCTCCACATGCTTGACTCCAAACCTGAACAAAGCCTGAGTCTGAGGTGTTTGCAGTTCAGAGGTGAGCTTGGGAGCTCAAGGTTTGATAGAACTGGAGTTGAAATAAAACATGGAAATTTTACTTTACATCAGATTGTTGCTACCGGCTGTAAAAAATATCATTTGAAGAAGTGTTGGAAGCAATTTCAAGAGGAGCTACCAAAATGAGATCGGATGAGCACTTTAAAGGAAAACATTTTAAAAACCGTGAGGAGGAGGAGAAGGTGGGGGCCAGCACAGATACAATGGAATGAATGGCCTCTTTCTGTCCTGTAAGATAATATCAGTTGTAAAGGGCCAGGCCAAACGCAGTTTGATTCCCACCTAGTGAGGAATGAGGAAGGAGGGCGGTATATTTGAGGATTCAAATGGGACACATGCACAGCTCTGTCTACCTATGAGAAATAATTGGCAGCATTTGACTTTATCTGATTCTGTCGTCAAGCCACAGGACACAGTGAAACTGTCATTTAAAAATCAAAAACCACTTGACAGCAAATTTTCTCCACAAATAAATCAGCAGTTAAGTATTAATTTCAGGTCATGCTAACCCAACCTGAGCCTGTTCCCGTAATTGTCTGAACGTATTGATGGGTGTTCAGAAAGGAGCACATTGAAAACTTGTCAAGATTTGTTTTTTTTATCAGATTGGTATGAATTACGATTTTATGGTACAAATAAGACTGTATTTACTACACAATACCTGTTGTTACTAGTGAGGTACCCTCATCCTATTAAGGCACAAAAAAAAAAATCACACGATACTATTCGGGGAGACAATGGTAATTGAATGGATTAACAATCTTGAACAACGGTCAGTTTTCCATGTCAGAGTTTCAAATGCCAATACGGCCGGTGGATGTATTTAAACTCAACTAATGAGCCTGCGTTTGACGGAGATTATGTGGCGGAGTGGTACTGTTCCTTGTTTGAGTCTAACTTGCTCCAGAGGGGTGGAACTTTTTTAAAAATTCATTCATAGGATGAGGGTGTCACTGGTTAGACCAGGATTTATTGCCCAGAGGGCAGTTAGGAGTTAACCACATTGCTGCAGGTCTGGAGTCACATGTAGGCCAGACCAGGTGAGGATGGCAGTTTCCTTCCCTAAAGGGCATTAGTGGGTGGTATTAGTATTTGTATTAAGTGATATTAGCATTACATGGGGTTTTTCTGCAATTGATTCACGGTCATCATTAGACTCTTAATGCCAGATTTTTTTTACATCTCTGAAAAGGTTGGTTAGAGATCACTCTTACAAGACCCTTGAACCTTCAACTCTCCCTTGACCATCAAATTCTCCCCTGATACTCAATCTCTTCCAACTTACCAACCACAACCTCTGAACCTCCTAATCACCTCTGATACTCAGACTCCCCTAGTAGAATCAGGGAGTCTTAGAGCTGCACAGCATGGAAAAAGACCATTAACTCCAATTCGTCCATGCCGACCAGATATCCTAAATTAAACAAGTCCCATTTGCCAGCATTTGGCCAATATCCTTCTAAGCCCTTCCTATCCGTGTACCCATCCAGATGCCTTTTAAATGTTGTCATTGTACCAGCCTCCACCACTTCCTCTGGCAGCTCATTCCATACATGCACCACCCCTCTGCACTTTAGGCCCCTTTTAAATCTTCATCCCCTCACCTTAAACCTGGTTTTGGACTCCCCTACGCTGGGGAAAAGACCTGGGCTAATCACCCTATCCATGCCCCTCATGATAGTATAAATCTCTATAAGGTCACCCGTCAGCCTCCATTGCTCCAGGGAAAATAGCCCCAGCCTATTCAGCCTCTCCCTGTAGCTCAAACCCTCCAACCCTTTCAAATTTCACAGTATCTTTCCTATAGCACGGAGCCCAGAATTGAACGCAGTATTCCAAAAGTGGGCCTAATTAATATCCTGTACAGCTGCAACTCCTATGCACAACGCATTGGCCAATAAAGGCAAACATACCAGACACTTTCTTCACTACACTGTCTACCTGCGTCTCCACTTTCTACGAACTATGAACCTGTACCCCAAGGTCTGTTTATTTGACAACACTCCCCAGGACCTTACCATTAAGTGTATAAGTCCTGCCCTGATTTGCCTTTCCAAAACGCAGCACCTCACATTTATCTAGATTAAACTCCATCTGCCACTCCTCAGCCCATTTATCCCCCTGATCCTCCAACAACTCCTTGACCCTTGATAAAAGGTGCTTCAGTATTTACAGTGCTCTTCAATGTCTAAACATTGGGATGGAGTTTCTATTTCAGACTCAATGAAGAATTTGCATGAGCAATTGCGTTGGTTACAATTCACGATTCAAGCTTCTACCAAAATCCATCCACAAAATCACCAATGTGAAATCTTCAATGAGCCATTGCTGTTGGGCCATGTAATAGAATGTAACCTCATTACTTTTCTTTCCATTAAGATAAAGTTCCTTGACTCGTTTGTGAGAGGTGGCCAGCTTTGTTGAGTGCATTTTGCATCTGAAAGGGTTAACTGAGCTCAGGTGATGAACTCCGCCTATCAGGATACAAAAGAACTCATTCTCAAAGGAGTTAATCATGTTCTGAATTGCAAACTAACAGTCTTGCATACTTACTGTTAATTATTACCTAAGATCTTACAAAGGACTGTCATGTGACTGTGATGAACCATAACTAGCTATTAAGTACTATGTAATAAACTTAGATAACAAGGTGTGGAGCTAGATGAACACAGCAGGCCAAGCTGCATCATAGGAGCAGGAAAGCTTGGCGTTTCGGGCCTAGACCCTTCATCAGAAAAGGGTCTAAGGGAGTAATGCTGTTTCGAGGGCAGGCTGCAGGGAGAGCCCTCTGTTCCTGACTAACTCCGGGTCTAGGCCCGAAACGTCAAGCTTTTCTGCTCCTATGATGCTGCTTGGCCTGCTGTGTTCATCCAGCTCCGCACCTTGTTATCTCGGATTCTCCAGCATCTGCAGTTCCTATTATCTCTGATGTAATAAACTTACTGTTTATCCAGACTGAGCCTCTCATCTCCTGAATACATCCACTAGGCATCCCACCACACTTTGTAGCAGTAAATGTGGAAACTTTACAGTGGGGAAGGAGGCCATTCAGCCCATCAAATCCTGCACTGACCCTCCAAAGAGCAGCCCAACAAACCCCCTGCCATACCACATGGCTATGCCACCTAGACTGCAAATCATTGCACACTGGGAAGCAACTTAGCATGGGCAATCCATCCAACCTGCGCATCTTTAGACTGTGGATGGAAACCAGAGCTCCCAGAGGGGAAACCCAATGCAGAAACAGGGAGAATGTGCAAACTCCACGCAGACAGTCACCTGAAGCTAGAATTGAACCCAGGTCCCTGGCACTGTGTGGCAGCAGTGCTAACCACTGAGCCATCATGCTGGAAGGAATACAAAGGAACAATAGCAATGAATCTAGCTAAGACGTCTCAAATAGTTCTGGCAGACTTGACCGCAACAAATATTAAGCAGCAGAGCTGGTATCTGAAAATATACCAACTTAACATTTCAGGAACAAGCCATTCAGCCCAATTGTGATGGTTATCATGTTTTATGTCTACCTCCTTGCTACACCCTCACCTGCATTTCATTTGTCTCACTCTCTCAACATATCCGTCTATTCTATCTCCACCATATACTCAGTTAGCATCCCTCAGTGCGGGTTTATTACTAACAGAAACAGAAAGTGCTGGAGAAACTCAGCAGGTGTGGCAACATCTGTGGCAACAGAAGCACAGTTAATGTTTTGAGCCCAGTATGACACTTCTTCAGGTTCCAGGCTGTTGGTCTGGGGTCACATATAGGCCAGACAAGGGAAGGAAGGCGGGTTTCCTTCCCTAAAGGACATTAGTGAACCAGATGGGTTTCTACAACAATCCAGTAATTTCACAATCACAGTCAAACAATGATCATGATCTTAGCTAGCTTATATTCTGGGAATAAGATTCTCAGCATGCCCAAAGGAACTTTCAAAGCCGATGATGTGCTTTTTGAGGTGTTGTTACATAGAATAAGCATCCAGTTTGCAATCTCCCACAAACAGCAATGGGGTAAAGAGCAGATCATTATGCTCTGGGGTTGTCAATTAAGGACAGGAAGACAGGGCAGGGCAAATGCTGGAACTGCATCGTACAGCAGACACCTTCTGAAGACACTTGCCAGAAATCCTGGAAAGGTTGTGTTTTGAAAATAACCTGGTAGAGAAACAAAAGATCTGAATATTGAATATTTGTTTCTTTGAGGCCAAGCTAAGGGAACAACTGGAAGGCTAGTATCACCTGAGAACATCCCAAAGAGCATTAGAGCCAATGAAAGGATTTTTTAAAGTGTAGTTACTGTTATGATGTGGGAAAAATGATGTCCATTGTTTCCATTTATTCACACGATGTGGGCATTGCCTATTCCTAATTGCCTTTCAGAAGGTAATGGTGAGGGTTTTGTGAACTACAGCTGCGATGTCGGTATTCAAAGAGGAGCTAGGGAGTTGGGTTCGGGGCTAGGGGCTATTTAGTATCCATTATGCCACTGAGGAGAATGGCCCAGAATTCTGACACTGAAGGAACAGCGACGCGTTTACAAGTCAGGATGGTGAGTGTCTTGGAGGGAAATTTCCAGGTTGCCATCTGTCTGCTGCCCCTATCCTTCTAGGTGGCAGCAATTTGCGCACAGCAAGCTCCCACAAAGAGCAATCTGATGACGTGAATACTGTCAAGGGAGGAACGTCGGATTAATACAGATCTGACGAGGAAAGAGTTACAGGGTAAAGTATGCCATGGGGATGGGGGCTAGACAGCAATGGAAACTGGCGGAAAATCTATTCCAGTGACTCATCCTGAATGACTGTACCTTTGGAGACACAATAAGGGACTGAAAATTGCTCACTCACAATCAACTGTGTTATCTTCCCCCCTGGTCAATTTGGCAGTGAGTGCAGAGGGAAATATGTTCTCGAAATACACGCATGAAGGAGTGAGTTTAGCAGATTACAGTTAAAAATAGATCTTGCTTCAAATGAAGACGCTGCTGGATTCCAGCTTTACCCTTTGGTTTTTACATGTGTTTTTATTTTTTGGTTAAGTATTTCAACAGCAGGAAATTCCTGAATGTTATGTGTTACATAAGAGACAGAAAAGGTCGTTCTGTTTTTTTTTTCTTTCCATTGCGCTTGTGCTGAATCTATTCAATTCAAGCGATTTTCAGGGAGGGTAGGATTGAGTCACGAAGAGAAATTTATACTTCTACCTGCACAAATGCCTCTCCCACCTGCAACACACTCCCAGCTACAGTACTGCTTTTGGAACTGCACATCGCTGCTGACTTCTAGATCACACAGCCAACCATGTCTGCATGGCAAGATCCCACAAATAGCAACGGGGTGAAATTATCTCCATTCCCCCCACCACCACCCCAGCCTCCTCGTTGAATACCACCAGTCGTTGCTCTTCGAAAGTTCTTGTGGTCATGACAAACTTTGTAAAGGCCTATGGCTACAGACAGAAATCTCCTGAACTCCCAGCCACTTGTCCACCCCCTCACCCACAGAAGATCAGGAGAACTCCATCTCCCATATTCTCTTGTCTCGGGAATAGACTTGGAAACAAGACTCAAAGAACTGCGCTAAGTTGATGGAACAATGCACTGTGAACCATAGGCAGGGCTGGAGGAGAGTATTACTATCAGACTCTGACAACATGACCCAGCAGATTTAACAGCCAAGATCATCATAAATGCTTTCACTTAAATTCTAAGTAGTTGAATGCATGCCCCCTGTGGCAGTTTGATAAAACTGAATGACCAGCTGGACACATCATAGAATCCCTATAGTGTGGAAGCAGGCCATTCAGCCCTTCAAGTCCACACTGCCCCTCTGAAGAGGAGCATCCCACCCCAGCCCATCTTTGTAACCCCACATTTCCCATGGCTGACTCACCTAGCCTGCACACTACGGACAAGTTAGCAAGGCCACTCCACCCTAACCTGCACATCTTTGGATTGTGGGAGGAAACCCATGTAGACACAGGGAGTATGTGCAAACTCCACACAGACAGTCACTCCAGACTGGGATTGAACCCAGATCCCTGGTGCTGTGAGGCAGCAGTGCTAACCACTGAGCCACCGTACTGCCCCACACAGCAGGAGGTGAAAGTGAAAATTACATAGCCACAGAGGTATTACAGAGACAGTGGGTGACGAGTTTAATCTGAGGGTCAGTGTGTCCCAGTAGTCTACCCAGTGATACCCAAATCCCATGAATCAATGTTAAAAAATTGGCACACACGTTGCTCAAAAGGTAAGGATAAGGGAAGAGCGGCAACAAATTATGTGAGAACACTAAGTGAAAATAAAATCTCTTTTACCAAACAATGTAACTTTGATCCAAGTCTGAATCAAAGTTCTGGAGCTCAATCGCTGGATTTGAGTATTCTCCATAACCTTCCTTGCAGGTGCTAGTCAAGTAGCAGCAGCGTTGACTATGGCATCACTGTGAACTGGTTATGTAACTGGATTAATAATTCAGGGAATTTGAGTTCAAATCCAGACCTCGCAGTTAGAAAATGGCTATTTAATTAAAAACGTTAGTACCTGCGAAACTGACTGTGGAGCTTGTAGTGAAAACTGTGTTAATTCATTAACATTGTTAAAAGGGAGAAAAGCTCTCATTCTGTCCTTATCTGACCCATATGTGCCACCAACCCTCCACCAGGGTGGTTGACTGATGCTACGACTGAGCAAACCCACTCAGAGTTGCACCATACTCTGGCTTTTGGGGCACTCACATGGTGGCTCAGTGGTTAGCACTGCTGCCTCACAGCATCTGGGTTCAATTCCAACCTCAGGCGACTGTCTGTGTGGAGTTTGCACATTCTCTCCATGTCTGCACGGGTTTTCTCCAGGTGCTCCGGTTTCCTCCCACAGTCCAAAGATGTGCAGGTTAGGGTGAATTGGCCGTGTTAAATTGTCTGTAGTGACTAAGGACTAGGTGGAGTGGCCTTGGAAAATACAGGGATGCACTTCAGAGGGTTGGTGTGGACTTGCTGGGCCAAATGGCCTCTTACTGCACTGCAGAGAGTCTATGATTCGTTTCTACCCTAATCCTACAAAACAAAATTCTCATTTACTTTAAGGCTGCACACATTGATTCAAAGTGCCCCTTATAATTGATTTGAGCAGATCAGAAACTGGAGGAAAGTAGTTATGAGATAATGATTCCACATCAGGTTTAGAGTTTGACTTTCTTTCCCAATAAGGCACAAAGATCTCCCAGTAGTCATAGAACCCCTACAGTGTGGAAACAGGCCATTTGGCCCAACAAGTCCACACCACCCCTCTGAAGGGCATCTCACTCAGACCCACTCCCCTATCCCTACAATTCCCCATGTCTAACCCACCTAGCCTGCACATCCCTGTTCACTACAGGTAATTTAGCAAGGCCAATCCACCTAGCCTGCACATCTTTGTACTGTGGGATGAAATCGGACCACCCGGAGGAAACCCACACAGACAGTTGTCCGAGGCTGGAATTGAACCTGGGTCCCTGGTGCTGTGAGGTAATAGTGCTAACCACTGAGCCACCCCTTCCACTTTCAGGCAGCAGCAAGCAAGTCAAACTGGTAGCACGGTACGGTGGTTAGCACTGCTGCCTCACAGCACCACGGACGCAGGTTTGATTCCAGCATTGGGTAACTGTTTGTGTGTTCTCCCTGTGTCTGTGTGAGGTTTCTTCCCACAGTCTTAAGATGTGCAGGTTAGGGTGGATTGGCCATGCTAAATTACCCATAGTGCCCAGGGATAGGTGGGTTAGCCATGGGAAATATGGAGGTGGGGGTGTGTTTGGCTGGGATACACTTCAGAGGGTCAATGTGAACTTGATGGGCTGAATGGCCTGTTCCTGTGGTGATCCTATGAATCCACTGTTGCCTCTGGAAATCATTCATCCTCAAGTACCTCTGGCGTATTTCCTTTAGGAAATATAAGGAGCTCTTTATAAC
Source organism: Ginglymostoma cirratum (assembly GCA_024137785.1). NCBI lineage: Eukaryota > Metazoa > Chordata > Chondrichthyes > Orectolobiformes > Ginglymostomatidae > Ginglymostoma > Ginglymostoma cirratum. The sequence goes on along the minus strand of JAHRHZ010000086.1, from coordinate 8,464,588 downwards.
GTCAGGCTTGGCTGGGAAATTTTCCAAATATCCATTGCTTTTGGGAACATAACAGCGGTCAGTGTTACGGACCCACCAAGGATAAACACACATGACCGTGTTGAAACCCTGACCCCACCCAGTCCTCGGAGACTTCCAGTCATTTTGAATGGGAGCCCACAGCTGTCTGCAATGGCTTTGGGTGGGATTTGTAATGAGGGGACACAGGGAATGGAGTCAGGAGGGTTTCCCTTATCGGAGAACGCTGGGCGGTATGGACAAAGCTTTACTGTGCACCTGGCCACCATGGGAGAACCCGATGCTGCGTCTGGGTGCCAAAAACATGAGAATTTGTTCCATTTCTTAGCATTGAAATCCCCACAGTGTAAAACAAGCCTCTGACAGGTTGGGTGGTCCTGTCTAGACCATCAATGTGGAAAGCTGCCTGATTTTAGTGGAGCATGTTTTGAACTCTCTCCCAGGGCCTGATTCTTTACCGACCTGTGCCTGCATTCACTGGGTGAGTACCCCATGAAGACAGATTGGGCACCTAGTGCTGTGCAAACATTAGCCCAACTCATGTGGCTTGTTTCAGTTGTTTGGGTTCTTAGCATCAGGCAGTTGGCTAGCCTGGAGGAAAAAGACATCACTTCACATAACATGCAATAAGAAACAATATTCCTTCAGTAAACCATTAGCAACACGCAGCAAAGTTGTGTAGCTGGAGTTGACAGAAGTGGCCTGGCAAGTGAAAGGTCTACCACGCAGCAGCAGTTAAAAGGTTAACCCATGCCAGTTGAAACCGTTTACTTTCAACTATCCACTCTCAAGGAACAACATGGTGGTTGCACAGTGGCTCAGTGGTTAGTACTGCTGCCTCTCAGCACCAGGGACCTGGGTTAGATTCCACACTCGGGCAACTATCTATGTGGAGTTTGTAGTTTCTCTCTATGTCTGCAAGGGTTCACTCTGGTTTCCTCCCACAATCCAAAAACCTGCAGGTTAGGGTGGACTGGCCATGCTAAATTGCCCATAGTGACCAGGGATGTACAGGCTAGGTGGTCTAGCTGTGGGGAATGCAGGGATAGGATAGGGGTGGATGGGTCTGTGTGATATGTTCTTCAGAGGGCAGGTGCATTTGATGGGCTGAATGGCCTGTTTCCACACTGTAGGGGCTCTCTGAACACCCTAGACAGTGACTCCCAGTGTCACCGCTGGGAGTCTGAAAAATAAACACAGAACGAGCCTGTCTTCCAGGGCAAAAACATTGACCATGATTGAGTGGCATGTTCCAAGGTCTGGGACCATGTGTTGGAGGACATTCTGTAGTTTGGTACAATGGCAGAAAGACAAAAGGGGGAAAGGTAGCAGCCTGAGGCCTCTTAATCACAGTACCTGAAGGCCCTGGAAACTGGGTCAATCAGCTCAGGCTTCGTGCTTGACCTGCAATGAATCCTGATGAGTGCAAGACCAAATATTTTGACAGAGACCGAGCTGTGGAATCTCCATTATACACCAGAATACAGAGGGCCACCCAACAGGAAGTGGGAAGCCACCCTCCATGTGGGAATTATGACAAGTAGAAGGAAACCAATTTACAAATCACTGGAGGAGCAAGGCATCAAAAGATGGTGCCAATTTCTCTGCCCTTTCTGCTCCCTGCAATTACTCCCTCCTCTGATCCTTTAGTGAGTCTCCACTTTCTGCTGTTCCACCATTGGTAAATGTGCCATCAGCACTTGCTCGAGATTTGCTCTCTAAACCCCTCTGTTTCCTTCACTCCTCTTTTAAATTGCTCAGTAAGGGCTCGTGGAGCAGCAGGTAGTGTCCTTGCCTCTGATCTAGAAGTTCCAGCGCTGATTCCCACTCCCAGGACCTGAAGGTGTGTTCCTAAAGTGGCCAAGCAGAAGTGAATATAAATCTGAATACTTCCACAATACATGCCAATATGGTGCAGGGAGTGCAGAAGGATTTCTGGTCCGCTGTGTGGTTGACAGAGCTTGGAGCTTCCAACGCCACCATCCATAACACCAGATTACAACAAACAAAAACGCACATTGACATGCAACCCAGCCTCTGAGTGAACTGTAGCACTCCACCAACACAAAATCCCTCTTTGGTCAAGCTTTCATCGCCTATCTTAGCATCTCCCAATATTGTCTTGGCATTAGATTCTGTTAGATAATTAATGCCCGGTTAATTGCATTGTTAAATTTATTAACGACTTTGTTTAAGGTTAGGAGGAACAAGATGGTAGCTGTTGATGTATGAGAGTGTGAAGGTAAAGTCATCACCAGAGAGAGGTGGGCACTGTGGGGAAATACAGTGCTTTATTTCCCCTCAAACTCCATTTTGATTTAACAAGGTGTGGGGCTGGATGAACACAGCAGGCCAAGCAGCATCATAGGAGCAGGAAAGCTTGACGTTTCGGGCCTAGACCCTTCATCAGAAAATCAGACCCTTCATCAGAAACGTCAAGCTTTCCTGCTCCTATGATGCTGCTTGGCCTGCTGTG
>JAHRHZ010000086.1:8432520-8461994 GCA_024137785.1 Ginglymostoma cirratum | reverse complement strand
GAAACGTCAAGCTTTCCTGCTCCTATGATGCTGCTTGGCCTGCTGTGTTCATCCAGCCCCACACCTTGTTATCTCGGATTCTCCAGCATCTGCAGTACCTTTTATCTCCATTTTGATTTAGCCCGTTCTTGCTCTCCCTAACCCCTCCTGATTGTGAATGGCTCACCTAATGGGTTTTGCTTGTAAATATTTGATCGGCTACACTGGTGAAAGTTAAAAGAAAGATAAAACAAAAAAATGTCAAGGTGGTTTTGGTGGTGGGGCAGTTGTGTGGAGCAGCGGTAATATCCATGCCTCTGAACCAGAAGGCCTGTGTTCACGTCCTGCCTACTCCAGAGGTGTGTGAGTACATCCCCGAATGGATTGATTTTTTTAAAAGTAGGGTAAAGCAATCACAGTCTTACTAGAGTATAGGGCATCTCTGGATGACGGGTGGTGGTTTAACCTGAGGGTCACTATGCCACGGGCGAGGGGAGAGGTTCAACAGGAGGGTCCTTTATGGTAACCTGAGCCAGTGCAGGAATTGATCCCACCCTGTTAGTAGCACATTGCATTGCATTGGAAACCTGCTACCCAAGCTAACCAATCCACAAGCACACACAGCTTTTTTTACCTCTTTATTCACTGATGGGATGTGGGTGTCTCTGGCTAGGCCTAATTACCCAGAGGGCAGTTAAGAGTCAACCACAGTACAGTTGGTCCAGAATCACATATTGGCCAGACCACCTAAGAATGGCAGATTTCCTTCCCTAAAGTGCATTAGCGAACCAGATGAGTTTTTCCTGACGATCAACAATGGCTTCATGGTCATCATTAGGCCCTTAATTCCAGATTTGTTTTTATTTTAAATTAAGCTCAAACTCCACCACATGCCATGGTGGGATTTGAACTCAGCACATTAGCTGAGTTTTGGGGATTAATAATCTATCAATAATACCACTAAGCCATTGTTCATCCCATAGGGGAGCACTATAATACTGGGGCTAAAAAAACCCCTAAGACTGAGTAGTTAATAAACTCTACCCACAAAGGAAGGTGTCTTTGTTTCTGCGTCACCCATTGACTTAGATCCAGATTGACATAACAAAGTGCTTTGGGATGTTCGATAATGTTAGAGGCATTCTATAAACACAAGTTGCTCTGGTTAAATACTCGATTACAAAAATATACACCATGAACGAGTAAAATTTGATTTTCTTGTAGCTGTCCTGATGAGGGCAAGATGAAAAGCTTTGCCAACCTTGCCTCTCTTTTCCAGCTGTACTCAAAACTCTGGAAAACAAAGCAAGCGTTAGTTAAAAGCCCTTTTATGTTGTGGCTGACTCATAGCTTCAAGGTTGCAATAAAGACTTTTGTTTTTCACCCTGTCGCCCCCCACCCCCACCCCACCACACCCAAACCCACAACTGTCACACGTTTTCCTTATTCAGTTGAGTTCACTGCAATGGAGAATCTAAGTAACTCGCCTAAAGGGCAGTGAATCATTGCAAAGGAACATACTCACAAATAGTTTTCACATTTCTCACACAGACCGTCCTGGTGAGTGAGTCACGATGGAAGAGGTAGCCGAACCTAAATAGAAATATCACAGCTAAACCTCAAACTGCCACATCCAATCGTAGGCACTGACATGCGGGGATTATTCAGAAACGAGTCTATTCTGCAACTGGATAGATTATACTGTGGGGAGAGGTGCACTTTGATATAAACACACGGAGGCCTCAGCAGGCACTGTGTGGAGAACAGGAATGGAATCAGGGCTGCTTAGGAAGATATGGAATCAGTTGTTGACCAGCACTTTGTTGGAAATGACGGAACTTCCGTTGATGCATGACAGCCATACTTTTCCTGCTAATTCAGGCTGTGTAGGTAGTTTCTTCAATGAATGATGATTCAAGGTAAGATCAATCTATCAAGACTCACTTCTCTTCACCTATAAGTTTTATAGGTTTAATTTCGTACTATCAATAATTGTTCATTTTGCACTGAGAAATTCAGATTGGAACATAAAAATTAGTGCAAAAGGATGCCTTTTGGCCCCTCAATTGCTCCTCCATTCTGCTAGAACATGGCTTTCTTTTGCACTATTTTCCTGCACTATTCCTTCATTTTTTTAAAATACAGAAATCTACCAATCTATGTCTTGAACGTACCCAAGCTCGCGCCGTTCCTAATGTTGCTTCTCCTCACAAGATTGTCCTTTCACCAACTGTGAATCTAATCGTCGTGGTTTTAAGGACAAAACTAAAGGACAGTCTTACATTCTGACGTAAAAGTGTGCACTAGTCTTACATTCTGACGTAAAAGTGTGCACTGCACATCATCAGGGACTGCACCTTTACGATACGCCATTTGTAAAAATCGCTCGGCTCCCTCGAAAAGAAAGACTGTCACACAATGGTTGAGCCTCTGGAGTGCGGAATTCCAAAGATTCACCGGCTCTCCAGATGAAAAGACTCTTCCCTCAACGAAGTATTCTGAAACTGTATCCCAGAGGCTGGTCTTACAGTGACCACATTGTCATGTCTTAAGTAAGCACATTCCTGGTTTTCAAATCTCATTGTGGCATCTGCTGCCCGATAAATGGATCAAAATATTGACTTACAAAATATACAACCCCACTCTGTGCCCAACTTCTCACTCAATGCATTGAGAGGGATATTCCTCCTCCACAGCATTGTGTAGGTACCTACAACAAATTGACTGCAGCAGTTCAGGCACATTGTTTTTAGGAAGGGAGCTCTGGTTCCAACTCATTTAGCATGAAGGAAGAGTAAAGGGTGGCTCGGTGGCTCAGTGGTTAACACTGCTGCCTTACTGTACCAGGGACCTGGGTTTGATCCCAGCCTCGGGCGACTGTGTGGAGTTTGCACATTCTCCCTGTGTCTGTGTGGGACCACTTTGGGTGCTCTGGTTTCCTCCTACAGTCCAAAGATGTGCAAGTTAGATGGATTGGATGCGCTACATTGCCCATAGGTTCCAGAGATGTGCAGGTTAGCTGGATTCACCATGGGAATGTGGGGTTATGGAAATAGAGTAGGATGCTCTTCAGAGCGTCAGTGGTTACTTGATGGGCTGAAAGGCCTGTATCTGCACTGTAGGGATTCTAAGAGCAATGGCATGGAAGAGAGAATCAGCAGTAGATGAACTGAAAGGGGGCATTAGCAATGCATTCATGAAGAATAGCCATTGGTTGAGGGACAATTGAACATCCTGGCCCAATAGGTTCAAAGGTCAGTCTGTATTGATATCTTCAGGAGATAAGCATAGAAAATGAAGAGTGACCGGAATGGACAGGCAAACCCAGGTGATTTATATAAACCACTCATTCTTGTAGTAGTGTTCTTATCTCTGAGTCAGGAGGCCTGGCTTCAAGTCCCATCTTCTGCTATAATAATAAATCAGTAAAACAGGTTGGTTTTGAAAGGGGGTAACAAGCATGGGGCTGGATGAACACAGCAGGCCAAGCAGCATCATAGGAGCAGGAAAACTTGACGTTTCGGGCCTAAACCCTTCATCAGAAATGGGGGAGGGGAAGAGGGTTCTGAAATAAATAGGGAGAGAGGGGGAGGTGGATAGAAGATGGATAGAGGAGAGGATAGGTGGAGAAGAGGCAGACAAGTCGAAGAGGCGGGGGTGGATGAGAGAGTTGCAGTGGGAGAGAGATTCCCTCAGGTTTGTCCGGAGGGAGGAGGGTAACTTCTTCAGGGTAGGCATCCTTAGAAGAGGCTTTGCAGTGGGGTTAAATTTGTATCAGAGATAAAAGGTACTGCAGATGCTGGAGAATCCGAGATAACAAGCATGGGGCTGGATGAACGCAGCAGGTCAAGCAGCATCATAGTTTTGAAAGGGTCTCAGTCCTGCTTCTTGTTGCAGAGTGGTGGTGTCCCTACAAGTGAACCAGAGGGTCTGGTCTTAAGCCTCACCTGCCCCGCAGATGTGTCCAAGCACATCTGAACAAGTTGATTTCTCCAAAAAGAAAATCAGTCCTCCAGCTCAGTGGCATAACCTGAAACTTTTTGCAGTGATTGCTCCTGACCATCTGTTTGTCTTCTTTAAACCCTCTGTACAAATGAACAAATTGATCATTTCAGGAGATTTTTGTTACTCATTCACAGGATGACGGACGTCGCTGGCCAGGACGGCATTTATTGCCCATCTCTAATTGCCCTTGAGAAGGTGGTGGTGAGCCATCTTCATGAACCGCTGCAGTCCATGTGCTGTAGGGACACCCACAGAACATGAAGGGAGTTACCAGATTTTGACCCAACAACACTGAAGGAATGACGATGTATTTCCAATTCAGGATGCTGAGTGGCTTGGAGGGCAACTTGAAGGTGTTGCTGTTCCCATATATCTGCTGCCCTTATCCTTCTAACTGGTTTCAAGTTTGGAAGGTGGTGTTAAAGGAGCCTTGGTGAGTTACTGCAGAGTATCTTGTAGACTATACACACTGCTGCCACTATGTATGGGTGGAGGAGGGAGTGGGTGATGGATAGGGTACTAATCAAGTGGGTTGCTTTGACTTGGAAGCTATTAAGTTTCTTGAGTGCTGATGGAGCTGCACCCACACTCCTTACTTGTACTTTGTAAATGGTGGACAGGCTTTGCAGGAGACAGGAGGTGAGTTACTTGCTGCAGGATTCCTAGCCTCTGACATGTTCATGCAGGCACTCTAATAATCGGAGCTGCAACATATATAAACAGCTCCTTTGCTTTGTAGTATTGAGGTTTAGAGGCCCAACCTGCCCATGCCTCCCAGTTGGCACAATTAATCTACTGCCATTTGCCTGTGTTAGGTCCACAACCCTCCATACCTAGCCCATCCATGTACCTGTCCAAATGTTTCTTAGATAGTACTCGATCTCCACCAGCACCTCTGGAAGCCTGTTTCAGACTCATCCCTCTCCGTGTGAAAAAATTACTCCTCTGGACCCTTTTGTATCTCTCCCCTCTCACCTTAAACCCATGCCTTCTAGTTTTAGACTACCCTACCATGGGGAGAGGCTGCTGGTCATCTACCTTATCTTCATGGCGCAATAACAGCTTAGAACTGGAAACTGCTTCATCTTTGTCGAATATTCATCTCTTTATCTCTTAAAGGTACCCAAAATGAGCAAACTCTGGTTAATTTATGAGTTAGCTCTGCAGCATAACTTGTAATGGTCAAGGGCAAAATATCCATTTATACAGTGAGCATTAGCTCCACAACTCACTCATGAGCTATGAGCCCAATGTTGACACACTTTCCCTTTGTCTCCACTATTAGACTATGACTGTACAATCCCACAGGATGGATTGTGATCTAAAAACCTCGACTAAATTGGGAACAAAATCACTTTCAAAGAAAGTGTTAGGAAAGAAAAACAGAAAGTGCTGGATTTTCTCCACATGTTTGGCAACGTCTTTGATGCGAGAAACGAGAGTTAACATTTCATACCTGTGACATTTCGTCATCCTCTTGAATCATTCACGCTGCTTCTCTCTCCGAGGAATGCTGTCAGCTCCTATCGGGTATTTCCAGCATTCCCAGTCTTCATCTCAGAATTCCAGCTAGCACGGTATTTTATTTTTGCCAACACATCCTACAGTGAATTCAGGGATGCTACCTGTTCTGTCAAGAGTGGTGGGATTTGCTCACTACCAAAATAAGCCCGTAAGAACCAAGAGCAGGAGTAGGCCATTCAGCCCCTTGAGCCTACTCTGCCATTCAATAAGATTATGGCTGATCCAACACTCTTCACATCCACTTTCCTGCCTTTTCCCCGTCACCCTTGGTTCCCTGACTGATCGGGAATCTATCTCAGCTTTGAGTCCCGGATTTGTGAATGACCCCGACTTACAATCGCCTGTGCTTAAAAACACAATCCCTTACGGGGGTTTATCAACATTAATTTTAGCAGTCCAACACTTGCTTGTTCTTAAAAATGACTATTTTATATCGTACTGTATTGTGTTCCAACTTTCGTACAAATTGACTTACAAACATACTCAAGGAGTGAACTGATTCAGAACCCGGGCACTGCCTGTGTACACAAGGGCCCTGCCCCCCACAGCTCTCTGTGGCAAGGAGTTCCAAAGACTCACAACCCTCTGAGAGGAGGAAGTCCTCCTCATCTCAATCTTTATGCTGAGGCCATGCCCTCTGGTCCTACACTCTCCCATGGGGGGAAAACATCCTTTCAGCATTTACCCTGTCAAACCCCTGTAGGTTTCAAAGGACATCAGTGCACCCATAAAGAAGCTAAGAAACAACATGAGGGTGAAGGGAATGTGAGGATATCTTATTATATTCTTCATGGGACAAGGGTGTCGCTACCAAGGCCATTGCTTGGTACAAACACCCAATTGTCCATGAGCTTACTGGGGCCATTTCAGAGCCTCCTATATCAACAAAAGTCATTCCATATTGAATGGAGTGCAAGGAGGTTAGTGTGCAACACACGCATAACATAGACCAGTGGAGATGATTACCTATTTCTTTGCTACAAATCCCATGCATAGAACATAGAACAGTACAGCACAGTACAGGCCCTTCAGCCCACTATGTTGTGCCGACATGTTATCCTACTCTACAATCAAAATTAACCTGCATACCCTTCATTATACTATCTCCGTGTGCCTATCCAAGAGTCGCTTAAATGTCCCCAGTGTGTCTGACTCCACTACAGCCGCCGGCAGTGCATTCCACATGCCCACCACTCTCCGTGTAAAGAACCTACCTCTGTCATCTCCCCTATACCTTCCTCCAATCACCTTAAAATTATGCCCCCTCGTAATAGTCATTTCCGCCCTGGGAAAAAGTCTCTGACTATCCACTCTATCTATGCCTCTCATCATCTTGTAACCCTCTATCAAGTCACCTCTCATCCTTCTTCTCTCCAATGAGAAAGGCCCTAGCTCCCTCAACCTTTCCTCATAAGACCTGCCCTCCAGTCCAGGCAGCATCCTGGTAAATCTCCTCTGCACCCTCTCTAAAGCTTTCCACATCCTTCCTATAATGAGGCAACCAGAACTGAACACAATATTCCAAGTGTGGTCTAACCAGGGTTTTATAGCATAACCTCACGGCTCATAAACTCAATTCCCCTGCCAATGAAAGCCAACACATCATACACCTTCTTAACAACCCTATCAACTTGGGTAGCAACTTTGAGGAATCTATGGACGTGGACCCCAAGATCCCTCTGTTCCTTCATACTGCCAAGAATCCTGCCATTAACCCTGTATTCTGCATTCAAATTTGACCTTCCAAAATGAATCACTTAACACTTTTTCAAGTTGAATTCTATCTGCCACTTCTTTGCCCAGCTTTGCATCCTTTCGATGTCCTGTTGCAACCTACAACAGCCCTCCATGCTGTCCACAACTCCACCAATCTTCGTGTCATCGGCAAATTTACTAATCCACCCTTCCACTTCCTCATCCCTAGTCATTTATAAAGATCAGAAAGAGCAGAGGTCCCAGAACAGATCCCTGCAGAACACCACTGATCACCGAGCTCAGGGCTGAATACTTTCCATCTACTACCACCCACTGTCTTTTATTGGACAGCCAATTCTGTATCCAGACAGCCAAATTTCCCTTACTTTCTGAATGACCCTACCATGGGGAACCTTACTGAATGCCTTGCTAAATTCCATATACACCACATCCACTGCTCTGCCTTCATCAATGTGTTTTGTCACATCCTCAAACAATTCAATAAGGCTTGCGAGGCATAACCTGCCCCTCACAAAGCCGTGCTGACTATTTCTAATCAAACTGTGCTTTTCCAAATAATAATAAATACTATCTCTCAGAATCCTCTCCAATAATTAGCCCACCACAGAAGTAAGGCTGACCGGTCTGTAATTTCCAGGATTATCCCTATTCCCTTTCTTGAACAAGGGAACAACATTTGCCACCCTCCAATCATCTGGCACTACTCCAGCAGATAGTGAGGACGCAAAGATCATCGCCAAAGGCACAGCAATCTTTTCCCTCACTTCCCGTTTCAACCTTGGGTGTATCCCATCTGGCCCAGGGGACTCATCTATCCTCATGGTTTTCAAAATTTCTAGCACACCCTCCTTCCTAACATCAATCTATTAGACAATATCAGCCTGTCTCACCCTGTCCTCACAAATGACAAGGTCCCCCTCACTGGTGTATACTGAAGCAAAGTATTCATTAAGGACCTCCCCTACCTCCTCCAACTCCAGGCACAAGTTCTCTCCACTATCCCTGATCGGCCCTACCCTCTCTCTGGCCATCCTCTTGTTCCTCACATAAGTATAGAGAGCCTTGGGGTTTTCCTTAATCCTATCCGCCAAGGCATTTTCATACCCCCCTCTAGCTCTCCTAAGTCCATTCTTCAGTTCCTTCCTGGCTACATTGTAACCCTCTAGAGCCCTGTCCGACTCTTGCTTCCTCAATCTTAAGTAAGCTTCCTTCTTCCTCTTGAGTCGATGTTTCACATGTCTTGTCTTGTCATCCAAGGTTCCTTCACTTTACCATCCCTTCCCTGCCTCAGTGGGACAAACCTATCCAGCACTCATAGCAAGTGTTCCCTAATCAGCCTCCACATTTCTGTCATGCATTTCCCTGAGAACATCTATTCCCAATTTATGCTCTGCAGTTCCTGCCTAAAAGCATTGTAACTTCCCCCCTCCCCCAATTAAATACTTTCCCATACCATCTGCTCCTATCCCTCTCCATGACTATAGTAAAGGTCAGGGAGTTGTCGTCACTATCACCGAAATGCTCTCCCACCAAGGTATCTGACACCCGGCCTGGCTGGTTGCCAAGCACCAAATCCAACATGGCCTCCCCTCTAGTCGGCCTATCTACATATTGAGTCAGAAATCCTTCCTGGACACACCTGAAAAAATCTGCTCCATCCAAACTATTTGCACTTAGGAGGTTCCAGTCTACATTAGGGAAGTTGAAGTCACCCATGACAACAACCCTATTACTTCTGCCCCTTTCCAAAATCTGTCTCCCAATCTGTTCCTCAGTGTCTCTGTTGCTATTGAGGGGTCTATAGAAAACTCCCAATAAAGTGACTGCTCCTTTCCTGTTTCTGACTTCCACCCATACTGACTCAATGGACAAACTCTCCTCCACAACCTTCCTTTCTGCAGCTGTGATACCATCCCTGACTAGCAATGCCACACCCCGACCTCTTTTACCTCCCTCCTTATTTCTTTTGAAACAGCTAAACCCCAGAACATCCAACAACCATTCCTGCCCCTGTGATATCCAAGTCTCTGTAATGGCCACAACATCATAGCTCCAAATACTAATCCATGCTCTAAATTCATCACCCTTATTCCTGACACTTGTTGCGTTAAAATAGGCACACTTCAGCCCATCACACTGACTGTAACTTTGCCTTATCAACTGTCTATCCTTCCTCACAGACTCTCTGCATGCTGTATCTGCCTGTACACCAGCTACCCCATCCTCTGATCCGTAGCTCTGGTTCCCATCCCCCTGTCAAACTAGTTTAAATCCTCCCGATGAGCTCTAGCAAACCTCCCGCCCAGGGTATTGGTGCCCCTCCAGTTCAGGCGCAACCCATCCTTCTTGCACAGGTCCCACCTTCCCCAGAAGGTATCCCTATGATCCACATATCTGAAGCCCTCCCTCGTACACCAGCTCTGTAGCCACGTGTTCAGCTGCACTCTCTCTCTGTTCCTAGCCTCACTCGCCCATGGCACTGGTAGTAATCCTGAGATCACTACGCTGCTCGTCCTGGCTTTTATCTTCCAACCTAACCCCCTATATTCATTTTTTAGGTCCTCATCCCTTTTCCTAGTTATGCCATTGGTACCGATGTGTTCTGAGGAAAGTTCTACGAAAGTTCTGAGGAAGGGTCACCGGACCTGAAACGTTAACTGTTTTCCCCTCCACAGATGCTGCCAGCCTTGCTGAGCTTTTCCAGCAATTTTGTTTTTTTATGCCATTGGTACCGATGTGTACCACGACTTCTGGCTGCTCACCCTCCCCCTTAAGAATCCTGTAGACTCGATCCGAGACATCCCTGACCCTGGCACCCGGGAGGCCACATACCATCTGGGAGTTTCACTCGGAATCCACAGAATCTCCAGTCTGTTCCCCTAACCATTGAATCTCCTGTCACTATCACTCTCCGATTCTCCCCCATTCCCTTCTGAGCCACAGAGCCAGGCTCAGTGCCAGAGACCTGGCCACTATAGCTTTCCCCTGGCAGGTCATCCCCTCCCCCGGACAGTTTGGCAGTATATGCAATTATAATTCACAGTAGTTCCTGACTTACTCCAATCCTATTTCTGCTTTGTCTGGTCTAGAGGGCTACTTCTACCCAAATGAGACTGAAAATTTCAGGAGTTAGAGTCATAGAAGCGTACAGCACCGAAACAGGCCCTTCACTCCAACCAGCCCATGCCGACCATAATCCCAAATTAAACTAGTACCACTTGCCTGCATTTGTCCCATTTCCATCCAAACATTTCCTATTCAGGTACTGACCCAAATGTCTTATAAACATTAAACACCTACCATGTCCTCTGGAAGTTCATTCCACACACAGAACACCCACTGTGTAAAGAAAAAAACTGCCCCTCAAAAATCTTTCTCCTCTCACCTTAAAAATACACTGCCTAGTGTTGAAATCCCCCAGCCGAAGGGAAAAGGCACTTGTCACTCACCTTATCTGTACCCCTCATGATTTTATAAACCTCCGTAAGGTCACCCTTTAACCTACTCTCAAATAGAGAAACGTTCCAGCCTATCCAGCCTCTCCTTAAAACTCAAAATCTCCGTTCCAGGCAACATCCTGGTAAATCTGTATAGCGTTGTTTAATGTAGTTCTGAGGAAGGGTAACTGGACCCGAAACGTTAACTCTGTTTTCTCCTCCACGGATGCTGCCAGACCTGCTGAACTTTTCCAGCAACTTCTGTTTTTTGTTTAATGTAGTTTACCGTTTTACCACAATTTTCAGAAATTTTCCTCCAGATGTTTGTTCAGTTTCCATATGACTGCCAGGTCCTAAGTGTGTCCCATATCCACTGCACCCCCCCCCCACCATAATTCGCAATTGTTTTAAAGTATTTTGAGATGGTTTTAGATTCTTGTTCTGGAATAGCTCACGGATATCACAAACTGCCACAGCAAAGGAACCTGGTTCAAGACTCAACAACAGAAATTGCTGGGAAAGCTCAGCGGGTCTGGCAGCATCTGTAGGGAGAGAGAAAGCAGAGGTAACGTTTTGAGTCCAGTGACCCTTTCCAGTTCTGTACAGATGCTGACAGACCTGCCGAGCTCCCCCAGCAATTTTGTCCCAGATGTCCAGCAATCTGCAGTTCTTTGCTTTCTTCTGGTTCCAGAGGGATGTCCCACCCTCCAGAAAGATAGACCAAAGAGGCCTTGGTTACACAACGTCACAGATAGGTTGAGCACGGAAACAGACACTTCAGTCCAACTCGTCCATGCCGACCACATATCCTAAATTAATCTAGTACCATTTCCCAGCATTTCCCTCTAAACCCTTGCTATTCACATATCCATCCAGCTGCCTTTTAAATATTGTTATTGTACCAGGCTCCACCACATCCTCTGGCAGCTCATTCCACACCTGGACCACACTCTGCACAAAAATGTTGCCCCTTAGGTCCCTTTTAAATCATTCCCCTCTCACTTTAAAACCATGCCCTCTAGTTTTGGACTCCCCTTCCTACCCTGGGAAAAAGACCTTAGCTATTCACTCTATCCATAGTTCTCATAATTTTATAAACCTCAATAAGGTTACCCCTCTGCCTTTGATGGAAAATAGCCCAAGGGTGTGCAGACTAACCCTTTAGCTCAGACCTTCCAATCCTGGCAACACGCTTGTAATTTTTTTCTGAAACCTTTCAAGTTTTCCATCTTACACTGCAGCAGAATTGCCTTGGGCTCCCAAACCAGAAGTCCCCATTCCGTCCCTGCTGTCTGTGGGTTTTGTGTTTTTACAGCATAGAAATGGACCCTTTGGCCCATCATTTCTGCGATGGTCATCAAGCATTTATCCACTCCAATCCGGTCTTCCAGCACTTAGCCCCTAATCGTGAACGTTGCCCTGTAGGTGCTCATCTAAACACTCCTCAAATGCGCCAAGGTTTCCTCTGCTATGAGATAGTGAGATCCTGCTGAGCGCAAATTGACCTCTGCTGCTTCCTACCTCGAACAGCAGCCCCACTTGCACAGGAAAACTTACCTTATTGGCTGCAAAAGCGCCGCGCAGGGAGGAGCGGTGGAGGGATAGGGGGAACGCGCTGAGATGGTGAAAGGCGCTATGCAAATACAAACTCGCTCTTTCTCCGACGGCCACGGAAACAGCAGTATAACTCCCACCAAAACAAACGAGGCATTAACCTCGCATCTTACTTGTCATCCCCAATGTACATACACCACTTTCCTATTGTTTGAAATGAAAGTGGGCGAGTCTAGCAATTTTTTTGTTTTTAAAAAATCCGTCTTGATCCCAATGACATTTCAAACCCAATGAAATTCACGAATGTTTTCGCCTGTCTGGAGGATGAATGCAATTCCCCCAGATATCCCCAGACAGCGCCGACAAAATGTTGTTTTTGTTCCACACAACAGTAACTGGTCTAAAACTTTACAACACCAGCTGGGGGACTCCATCTATGCAAAACACGCCAGGAATGTATCATTTAAACAGTGTGTAGGAAACGGATCGAGTATGAGAGAATTGTAAATAAACAGCGTTACAGTCGGATCTGGAGGTAAACAACCTCTGGAGGGGAATAAAAAACTGAAAACAAGAAAAGATTTAACATTTTAAACAAAACATTTGTTTGATTCGATAAGGAAATAAACTTGAATCTACCTGCTATTTTTTTCTCAACTGTAGGAATCCTAATTTGCTCACGGTTCTGAATTTTGTTGAGGACTAAATGTTTATGTCACAGCTTCCATTGGGATTGAGGGTGGGAGATATAGAGGGATTGATAGGATAAAGTGTAAATTGGATCCAGACGCGTTTACTTTTGTCGCTTGTTCCATTTTGATTTGTCCTGGTGGTTTTTGTTCTAAACGTTTGAAACGGAATGAGAAGAGGGACAGAGAGAGAGAGAAATGTTCGGATCTGTCGGAAGATACGAAGAGGTCGGATGGGGAGGTGGGTGGAGGGCTCAGTGTAAGGTCGGGGTTTAGAGGTAGGACATACAAATGTAACTTTGAATCGAATCAAACCCGTTCAATCATTCATTAAATAATTTCGTTCATTCTCCAACCTCTCCGATAAACATCTTCAAAAGTCGGTTACTGTATTAGAAATCCAAATTAAAATTTACCAGTCTAATTTAGCTGACGCTGAGCAAATATTAACTCCCAGGATCGTTTCTCCTGTATTTTGCTTGAACCAATCCTCCCCTTGATATATTTAAGGGTATCGTTTCATATTTTTGTTTACCAATATTTTACATTCAATCCAGTCTAATTTCTCCCGCTTGGAAATATATAAAATCTGCATTTCCCCCGTTTCGAAACATGTTTTAAATCAGCAATATTCCAGCCTAGCGAATGGTGAATAGAATTGCTGGCATTTCATTATAGATTAGGATGTTTTAAATCAGAAATTCCAAGTGCACATTATATCCTCCTCGCATTCGCTAAATTAAAAGAAAAAAATGATTTGGATTATAAATTTATTTTATAATTTGGCTTCACATATTGTGTTCTATCACAATATGTTCGGGTCTCATAATTATTTATCCTTTACATTCTAAAAAAGAACTATTTCATCTGATTTAGTTTCAGTTTCAATAAACACGTATTGCATCGCGGGTGTAAAATACTTTGAAATTTATTCTTTTCGATGACCCGCAACGCTGCTGTGAACCCACCGACCAAGCCACTTTTTCGCCTCTTGCATTTTGCAAACAGCTTCGTTTATATTTGTAATCTGTGCTTGCAAGAAGTTTCCCACTTCTTCACGTTTCGTTTCTTACTTATAGCATCTCAGTTCAGGCCCCGTAAGTATAAACCTAATTTATTTTTATTCTTCTTGGTTAAACACACTCCAATATAATTTTCAAGTGTCTTATTAAGTGGATTTAATCGAGGCAAGTGGCTCTAGATTATGATATTATGAGTCTACGGCTCCAATAATATTAAGCCCATCAAATGTGAATCTGCGTTTAAAAAGATACCCAATTAGACTTCGATATTCTGCGATTACTAACCCCACAAGGCCAGACTTCTGACAGAATTGATATTTATAATTTGAAATTCTGAAGAAGGATCACTGGACTCCATAAAACCGTTAAGATAAAGGAGCAGAATTAGACCACACGGCCCATCTAGCCTCCTCTACCATGGCTCATAGGTTTCTCTACCTCATACTCCAACGTTCTCCCCGTAACCCTTGATTCCCTTAATCGAAATGTTCACTCTGTTTGCTCAGCACAGGCGCTAACTGAGTTTCTCCAGCAAAATCTGTTTTTTTTTTTGTTGGGTGTTTATATTCCTGCGGTCTGGTTTACAATTAGCAGCTGTCTTCTGTTTTATTTTTGTTTCTCTCCACAGATGCTACCGCACCTGCTGAATTCCTCCAGCATTGTATATTTTAGTCCAGTTTAATGTACTCGCCACTCATCACATCCAGAAATGGCCCCTCGTAAATTGCCACAAATCCTGTACTTAAAGCAGTGAACGACGAGTCTACAAATATATTGATATGACCCAAATATTTTCTGGATCTCTGCTAGTTATAACATATCGAATTGTACAATATCTAACTTACAAACAAAAACAGAAATTGCTGGGAAAACTCAGCAGGAAGTTTGGACCCGAAACGTTAACTCTGCTTTCTCTCCACAGATGCTGCCAGACCTGCTGAGTTTTTCCAGCAATTCCTGGGGGTTTTTTTTTGCTTTCTGATTTCCAGCATCTGCGATTCCTTTCTTTAATGTGTCTAATTTACAAACTTATTTCAGTGCGGTTAATGACCCAGCACTTGTTCATGTTATGTATTATTTTGACATTGTATGGACATAGGTGTTGGCAGTACGTGCACACTATAGGTAGAGCAGTAATTTACATTGACACAATAACATGGACTGCACAGCCAGATAATGAAGCCGAATATTAACCTGGGACGCCGTGTTAGGGCGGATGATGACAAATTTAGTGAAGGAAGTGGGGTTTTAAAGAAGTGTCTTAAAAGGATGGAGATGAAGGGGGGAATCCGGGAGGTTTATAGGGGTGAAGGGAATGGAGAGACTTAAGCTACAGGCATGGCCAGCCATGGTAGGGCGATTCAAAACAAGGGGCCAAAATTCTAGGAGCATTTGAGATGGGGATTATTGTGGGTTTGTGGAGAACAGTGACCCTTCTTCAGAAATTCGGATTATAAATACCAACTTTGTTTGAAGGCTGGCCTTGTGAAGTTAATAACCAGAGAACATCGAAGTCAAATCGGGAAGTTTTTTTAACCCAGGTTTGCATTTAATGGGCTTGATATTAACGACACAGATGGGCATATAACCCACACAGCAAGCGAATCACAAGATAGATGATCATTTAGAAATGTATTTTATTGAAAGATCTTAAAATTAGATTAATTAAATGTGCATAGAACAGATCTCCAACTCTAAAATATGTCAAATGACTTATTGCAAACATATATTCTCTTTTGCATGATGTTAGATAATGTAAATCCGTTCTAATTTCTTGGGCCCTCTTGGAGAAATTCGATCATTTTGTTTGCATTAATTTCATTCCCTCGTTTGGCACAGGGCGATTTCTGTCATTATTTGGAAATTCGATGTGTACAGACGAGCCTCCGATTGCGGCTTGCAAACGGTAAGAGCTGGGGGGGCTGTTACAGGCTTCGCCCAGCTTCCTGCCCCTGTGAGAGTTTCTCTTCCAACGAAATAAAATGAAGTCAAAACACAGTCGTCGGTGAGAGAGTAGCACCGGGAATAGTCAATGGGGACAGATCCAATTTAAATCAAACACACACGCACAAACACACATCGAATCGTTTTCCGTTCCATGTAAGAAATTCTAATAATCGATTAAAAATTATTCCAATTTAAAGGGACTGAGATGAGGCTGTGTAGGGTTATCAGGTTAGCTGTTATCATCAATTTATTTTGGCGTTCAAAACTGACGATCTAATAGTGCGAATTG
This sequence comes from Ginglymostoma cirratum, assembly GCA_024137785.1. Lineage (NCBI taxonomy): Eukaryota > Metazoa > Chordata > Chondrichthyes > Orectolobiformes > Ginglymostomatidae > Ginglymostoma > Ginglymostoma cirratum. Next base: position 8,445,832 of record JAHRHZ010000086.1, on the reverse strand, counting down.
AACATAATTCCGATTTGGACAGATTACAAAATTTAGAATAGGATCATAGAGTGATCTGGTCTGTAAAAATTACAGTCTGCTCACCCAGACCATTGCTCAGAGTTCCAGTTCTTATTCATCCCTTCCTGTAAATGAGATAAGATTTATTTCAACCGTTTGGGAAGCTTTCTTGATGGATTAAAACTGGGAATTAAGCAATTACTTTTGTCTGTTAAAAATGCATGCTAGCGAATGCTTTAAATGCTGTAATACATGGACATTATATTGTCATAATTTAAGATTTTTTGACGAGTCATTAAGACTTTTTTTAAAAAGTGATGTGTGGATCCGTGAGATGGACTGTTAGTAAACTGGCATTATCTGAAAACGCTGAACCTTCCTTTAAAGAGAACAAGACAGAAAATCTACAGTGTTCAGCTCTTCAATCTGGGCTCATCGTCACCTGCAAACAGCTCAAAACAAGCGTCAAAATGTCAGGAGAACACATTTCAAAGGAAATATGTCTTTTAAAACATAACCTTTTTCATCGTCATTCCTGCAAATGTTTTCTTTCAACAGAAACAAAAACAGGAATTGCTGGAGAAACTCAGCAGGTCTTGGCAGCGTCTGTGCGGAAAGGGGAGTGGGGGGAGAGAAAATAGAGCTAATGTTTCGAGTCCAGGACCCATAAGAAGGGTCATTAGACCGTAAACATTAACTTTGCTTTCTCTGCACAGATGCTGCCAAACTCGTTGAGTTTCACCAGCATTTTCTGTTTGTGCTTCAGATTTCCAGCACCCTCAGTTATATTCTCCATGTAGCAGAATCGCTACAAAATGTAATTTGAAAAGCGAATATTTGTGCGTCCTGTCCGTTCGTTAGGTGATAAGGCCGGTCATTATTAATCACTTTTTGACAACTAAAAGTTAAACTGAAGGCAGCTGTAAACGGCATTGCGAATAGACCAGTCCCAGCGGTTAGGATAATTAGTTGGTGCAAAATTTATGAACGGCGGCTCGGGCCAGATAAGTGTGTGAATCGTGTGAATACCCGGACATAACCGGCTTAAAGATGTTGCCGGTGTCTTAACATAAAGCGATAGCACGTCTGTAGCTGCCTGTTTTATGTTGAAGATCAGAGGGGGTGTTAGTTTAAGATCAACGTTCCTTGGGTGGTTTCAGACTGTCCTTGTCAAGAAATTCACACCCCTAGCTCCTTCCCAGTGTTAATTTGTAGCTTTAGAGTACATATAGCAGCCCGGAGCTTTGTCAGAGTCCCAAATCTTCAGCGCTTCATTCAGTAAACTTCCTCGCGGAGTGGGGCTCTCTCTCTCTCACACACACACACACACACACTCGGATTCTTCCACCCAGCTCAGTCTTTGTCTCCTCGCCGCCACCACTATCCCTGCTCCTTCCTCCTGCCACCTTCTGCTTTTCATTTCGCAGTCTTCTTCCTTTCGTGACCACCTTCACCTCCTTTCTAATTTGGCAACGTCTTCAGAGATGGCTACCCCGCTCTGCTTGCGTGCTCAGGTATATCCCTAAAAACTTTCAATGGCTTAAACCTTAAAAGCGCGCCGTTCGTTTAACTTTTTACTGTACTTTTGCAAAAAAAAGCTATATATGTACATCTTTACATTATATATTTTACCTTGGTAGCATATAATTTCTATAGCACATGTAGTTCTTAATTGTTATATGTAAACAATAATTACAAAAATATATAAACGATACCAGCATATTATAGATTACCGATATATATTGTAAACTATACATAACCCCATATATACGATTAACTATAGACTATTATATAAATGTAAATATAAAACTGTGTAGATACATAGTACACAAACACCTTATATACTGTATGTGACATGTATAATATGCTACATATAAACTGTATTAATTTTACATATGTCACATTCTAACTGGGATCGTTTCTTATGTGGAAGATACAAGGTAATTGACAGTAGAATTTAAAGCTGCTCAGACTAAATGTTCTAACACGAGTTGCTTGGTGGAATTCACTCATTCAAAGAAAGTAGGTTCAACTGAAACTTCGAAAAGATAATTGAGTTGATAATTCAAGAGGAAAACTGCAGGGCTGTCAGAATGGGCAGTGGGGAGGAATTAATCAGATATCTCTTTGAAAGGCACTGTTCAGTGACCTGAATATTCTCCTGTGCCTTATACATATGCCTGTCCCTGTGACTGTGTGAGAGGGTCTGTGTGTGTGTGTGTGAGAGAGATTTTGTGATTGTGTGTGTGTGAGAGGGACAATATGGCTGTATGTCAGATATTGTGCCTGTACGTATGTGACAGAAAGTGTCTGTCAGCGAGCGAGTGACTATGTGCGTGTGTAACTGTGTGAGAGGTTGTCTCTATCGTTGTGATGGAGTGTGTCTGTGCATGTGAGGATCTTTGTGTGTGCTTGAGAGAGCGATTGTCTGTGTGTGTGTGTGAGAGTGTGACTGTATTTGAGAGTGTGTGACTGTGTATGTGTATGTATATGTGTGCATGTGCACGTGTGAGAGTGTGTGACTGCATGTGAGTGTGTGAGAGAGTGTGCATGTGAGAGAGAAAGGAGAATGTGTGTCAATGTGTGAGTGAAATTGTGTGTGCGAGGGAGAAAGTGGGTCTGTGTCTGTGTGAGAGAGAAAGAGAGAGAGAAAGTGTGTGTGGCGTGAGGGTTATGTATGTATCATTTCTGTATGCACCCTGTCAATAGAAATGAGTTACAGAACAGTACTTGGCCATATTTCCCTGAGTTTTGTAGGGGCTGCCAGCATGTTTGAGACAGGGTGGGGGTGAAAGTGGGGAATATCCCAGTTTGTAAACCTATCCGGAGAAGAAAGCAGAAGGCAAATAGAAATATTGAGTTTCATATGGGTGTCTTTGTCAGCAGAGTTGATTGTTTATGGAAACACGCTAGACTGTTAATAATGTAGCAATTGTTAAAAATCATTGTATCTCTGGATGATGGTGATTCATATCACAGGAACTCTGCTGGGATATAGTTTGCATGCGCTGGATACATATACCTGTGCAATTGTTGTAGGACATATTGCACAGACTGAAAATGCAGCCAAGATCTTGGGGAGAATTTGACACTCTTTGCTCTCCCAGTTATTTCTGAGCCTGTTTTCCCTTGCGACTACTGACCTGAACTTAATGCTGGGCCAACAGAATGCCAACGCTCATGCTGGCTTCATCAAAACAAAGCCTGCTGCAAAGCTGAACCTGTTTATAAGAGACCCGAAGAAAAGCCTACATTAAAAGCACTAGAGGAATAAACACTTCAGATGAAAACATCAAGTTTTCACATGTTGCAATGTCTTCGCCACCCACTCACTCTGCATCATCTCACGCACATTCAGGCCCTTCAGACACTTTCATCATTGCCACTGTACAGTTCCTAAGGATTTATGACAGCAATCAGCTGCTGTTGGTTCACCAGAAAGAAACCCCAAGCAGCATCAAGTGCATAACTCAGAGCCGTGTAGATCGAGTGAGCTATATCGCCTGACTCACACAGCTTTGTACCCGTCCTACTCCCCACCACCATAATGAATGGTTTCTCTCGCCCTGTCTCTATTACCACATCTTTGAAGAGAAAGCAAAAGGTGCGGAAAACGTGCAAACAGACATAAAAAAAAACTCGGTTTAAACAGGACGCCTCTAAAGAGGGAAAAGAGAGGAATGTTGTCTCGTCTTTGATCCTCACACAGTCACTGACCTTTTTCCATTTGCAGAAGAGAGATGGAGTGGAACTAAGTGGATAAAAACAAACACAGAGAATGCTGGAGAAGTTCAGTAGGGTCTGGCAGCATCTGTGGAGAAAGAAACAGAATTAACATTTTGAATCTGGTATGACTTCTTCAGAGTTGAAGAAGAGTGACACTTGCCTGCTGCATCAAAACAGAGGGGCTTGTGTTTTCAACATCTAGGCTAATATATTTTTCATGAATTCTGAATACATCAAGCTTGCAACATTAACTCTTCTTCTCTTTCTCCACACATGCTGCCCCAAGTCTCTCCAGCACTTTCTGTGTTTATGGCAGATTTCCAGCATTCGCTGTCTTTCGCTTTCATTATTACGGACTCGTTGTAAGAGCTAGCATTGGGCATGATGGGGCAAATGGCTTACCCTGATGCTAAATGATTCTAACATCTAACATTAGTCAATTAGATATAAATGTTTGTTATTTAATAGTTTGAGATGAGCTGGGACTGCAGGTGTGTGTGTTTTTCCAGTAATACGTTGTTATGCAGATATAGCCAAAAGAAATTCAGTTCTGAGGGATGGGGAAGATAAATGAGTGAAGGCATGTTTTACATATTCCAATAATGTTAACCTTCATCAAAGCAGAAAACTTTGGATGATGTAGAAAGAAAAGTCTTACTAGTTGAAGGAGAGGTGCTGGGCCTATTAGTGTTATAGCTGGACTGTTAATTCAGAGACCCTAATAATGCTTTGGGGACACAGGTTCGAATCCCACCATGGCAGTTGGTAGAATTTGAATTCAGTGAAAAAATTTGGAATGAAGTGTCATGCATCCATGGTGATTGTTGGAAAAACACATCTGATTTACTCATGTCCTTTAGGGAAGGAAACAGTCATCCTTACCTGGTCTGGCTATGTGACTCCAGACCCACAGCCAATGTGATTGTCTCTTAACGGCCCTCTGGACAATTAGGGATGGGCAATAAGTGCTGCCTGGTCAGCGATGCCTTCATTCCATGAATGAATAAAGGAAAAAAAATGTATTTCAACGATTCAATCTCAAATTTGAGGCTACATTTCTCTTTTATGAAAAGTTCACTTTTGCTTCTGCTAGTAATGGGGCCGTAATTTAAATTCCAAATCCTAGACCAAACCACAGAACAACTTGGAAACAGCTCCAGCACTCACTGACTTGTGATCTTCCAACATTTTGTCGTGGTTTTATATCAGATCTTCAGGTTTTGTCTTTAAACACCCCTTTTCACAGGCAAATCCCAGAACGCTGTAGCCATGCACACGGTTAACAGTAAATGTCCCGCTGTTGAATGGGAGATCCATGTCTGCCTGGCAGAATGTGGTCTCAATGAAAGAGCAGTTTCAGAAATAATCTTTCCTAATTATTGAAGCCAGTTCATGAAAATGAGAAGAGTGATCCAGATTCTATGTCTTCAGGAGAGGATTGCTAAATATTTTACTGCCTTTTTAAGAACAAGGTGAGGCTATTCAGCCCCTCCAGCTTATTCTGCCTTTCAATGAGATTACAGCTCATCTGTGCCCTAAACCCATTGCCTGAGCTCCATAACCCTTAACCCCCCTGGATTTGTATTTCTGCTGATTTCATTGTGGCACTAATATCCATATTCTGCCAATATTTATCCAGGCAGTGTTGGCTAAACCAGACACGAACTGATGAGATGGTAGCCCTGATGATGAAAACTGTCAAATAGAAATAATCTAAAAGTTTCTATGTAGCAGTTATCGTTTCATTTTAGCACAACCTTTGCTTTTTGTCTATACCCATTCCCAGTCCTTTTGCTTGTTACGCCACTCTTTAATCTTGCCTGGCCTCTGCCCTATCACAGAATCTCTCCCTTGTTGCTCCTGCCCCTCCTTCCCCTTTCCATTGTTTCCCTTCAGTTCTGATGAAAGGTCATCGATTTGAAGTATAAACTCCAATTCCCTCTCTCTCTCTCTCCACAGATGCTGCCTGACCTGCTGAGTTTCGTAAGCCTGCATTGCTCTGATTTGTAGCTTAAAGACGGGCCTGGAAGATTTGGAGTGATCAGGGCCAGAGACCAAAGCCAGGGGACATGGTTTAAGAATAAGGCGTCTCCCTTTTAAGACAGCAATTAGGAGAAGTTTATTTTCTCTCAGTGTATCTTTTCAACAGAAAGCAGCAGTCCTTACATTTATTCAAGGTTGATTTAGATAAATGTTTGATGAGAAAGTCAAGGGTGTTTCTTTTAGGGAGACGGGAAGAGACAGGCAAATGGGGATGAGACCACAAACAGATCAGGCACGATCATATTAAATGGTGGAATATCTTCGAAGGGCCAAATGTCATATTGCTGCTTTTAAAGCCTCTGCCGTTAGGTATCCTTGTCTAATCATCCACCATGGTTTGAAGGATTGAAGATTTGAAAAACTCTTGGAAATAAATGGTTCTTGTAGTTTGTGTGGATATTAACACAAATCTACTACCCTCAGAATGACCGTTTGTCAAAGTGGTAATGTCCCTACCTCTGAGCCAGGAGACCTGGGTTCAAGTCCTGTCTGCCCTGGATGTATATCATAACATGTCTGAGCAATGTTTATTACACAATGATTAATCATAGATTTACAATTGATCTGGCATCAACAGAAGAGGGCAGCTTCAAATTTCCACCATGTTCAGGATGGAGAAGTGTCCCTTCATCTTAATTCAGTGTGTGTGGCCCAGTGGTTAGCACTGCTGCCTCACAGTGCTAGGGACCTGGGTTTGATTCCACCCTCGGGCGACTGTCTGTGTGCAGTGTGCACATTCTCCCCGTGTCTGCGTGGGTTTGCTCCCACAGTCCAAAGATGTGCAGGTTACGGTGGAGTGGTCGTGCTAAATGGCCCATAACGTGCTGGGTAGGTGAATTAGCCATGGCAAGTATGGGGCTCCAGGGATAGGATGGGTCTCTTTGGAGGGTTGGTGTGGAAGCAATGGGCTGAATGGCCTGCTTCCAGGCTGTAGGGATTCTATGAGGGCTAACTTTATTTTTGTTTTGCTCTGTACTCCCGGCCATGTTCTCCCAAGCAGCAGATATTTGATCCCAATCTCATCTGCCTGTCCCCTTAGTATCTTGGAATCTTCAATTTACTCCTTAAGCTTCAAAATTCCAGGGAATACGGCCCTGCTTTGTGGAAGCTGTCCTGTGATTTCTCCCTTGGAATCCAGGTCTCAACCTTTCTGCATTCCATCGAACATAACCGCGGAGCCTAATGAATTGTTAGATCTTTAAATGGTTAATAAATTAACTTTAGGAACAAATGCAGCTACATGTGAAGGTGAAAATTCAGCAGAAACCATAATGTTTCAAATTGATCCTGAGGGTATTTCCCATGTGGACAGGGGTCTTGTAGTGCAGTGGCAGTGTCCCTGCCTCGGAGCCAGGAGGCCCACATTCAAGTCTCTCCTGCTCCAGAAGTGCGTAATAACATCTCTGAACAGGTTGATCAGGCTTATCACTCTGTGGCTAAAAACTGGTTGTGTTTTTTTCCCCAGAAAAGAGTGAACAGATCGGATTGGTGTTAACTTGGTGAAAAGTTGAAGTAAAATATTCCTACCTCATAGAATCCCCACAGTGTGGAAACAGGCCATTTGGCCCAACAAGTCCACACTGCTACTCCAAAGAGCATCCCACCCAGACCCATCCCCATCCCCCTACCCCTTCCCCGTAACCCTGCATTTCCTGTGGCTAATCCACCTAATTTACACACCCCTGAACATTATAGGTAATTTAGCACGGCCTATCCACCCTAACCTGCACTTCTTTGGACTGTGGGAGGAAACGGGAAGCACCCAGAGGAAACCCACGCAGACGCGGGGAGAATGTGCAAACTCCACACAGACCGTCGCCCGAGGGTGGAATCGAACCCAAGTCCTTGGTGCTGTGAGGCAGCAGTGCTAACCACCGAGCCACCACTTTAGAAGGAAGAACAGAGGTGTAGATTCTTTTCGAAATGGGGAAAAGCTTTGAAAATCTGACTTGGGAGACCCTAGCTCAGGTCTCCTTTGGCCATCCGGGAACTTTTCTTTTTTACAAATTGCACAGAAGCACTGTGTGGGGTTATCCCTGCTGTGGTTGAGGAGCTGGATTCAAAAATTGCCTGTGATTTCAGACCAGAATGGGAGGACATCAGCCTCCCTGTGCCCTGAGCCTCCACATTCTCCACTTGCCTGTGTATTGCAAGTAAGCACTTGGCTAATCGCAAATACAAGATGTTCTGAAATCCAGAGCATGTTTCTGTACAGAATTAAGATTTCCAAAGGCCAGTGTTCATTATTTCCAAGACATTCACTTCTGGGGTTTGAGCATTGACACTATTTAAAACAAATTTATCTGAGTAACCCGGGGGGTGGGGGGGGGCTTAATCCATTGGAGAAACGTGCACAAGTACATTAATATCATGGATATGTTAATATTAAATACTGAATTTGAATGATTTATTGTCACTTGCAAATTTATAGTGAATAATACAGTGAAATACATGGAAAACCTTCAACCACTGCCACAATCTGGTGCGGTTTTGAATAATCCAAGAATAAAAAGAGTAATTACCACCATCTCTTTGCCAATGAGCCCACCTCGCCATCGGCAAATCCCATATTAAACCCACACTCACCCCGGACCCAGTATCTACAGCGGTTCAAGAAGGCAGCTCTCCACCATCTTGTCAAGAGCAACCAGAGACAGGCAATATAAATGCTGGCCTAGACTGTGACGCCCACATCCTACAGAAACACACAAAAGAATATAGAGAATAGGAGCAGGAGTAGGCCCCATTCAGTCCTTCGAGTCTGCTCCACCATTCAATGTGATCGCTGCTGATCATCCAATTCGCTCCCAGAAGCATCACTGGACTTGAAACATTAACTCTGTTCCTCTCTTCTCAGATGCTGCCAGACCTGCTGAGTTTCTGCAGCAATTTCTGTTTTGATTTGGTGTTTATATTCCCAGGTCTGTTTTAGAAATGGACACTTTTACCTGTAGTAATTGTAATGAGGTCAGCCAGGTGCATGTCATAGAATATGAGTTCCCTGACTGGGGCTGTTAACCTGGCCCTATCAGGGAGCCCTGGCTAACAGATATAAACAGGAGTGTCAGGGGGTTCTATTCACTCTGAGAGCCGGCTCTGAGCGAGCTGGGTTGCTATCAGATACTATGCACATGTAAATAAAGGGTGACTTGGTGATGGGATACCGGCCTCTGTGGAGTTATTTCATTACCATGTAAAAAACGAATGAACTGTGGATGCTGGAAATCAGAAACAAAAATAGAAATTGCTAAGAAAAAGTCTCTGCAGATCTGGCAGCATCTGTGGAGAGAGAAAAACAGTTAATACTTCAGCTACTGTGATCCTCCTTCAGAAGTAAAACTTGTTTTTCTCTCTCTCCGCAGATGCTGCCAGACCTGCTGAGTTTCTCCAGAATTTCTGTGTTTGTTTGTATCCCCAGGCATGTTTCAAAAATGGACAGCTTTACTCCAGCACTTGCTGCTTTGATTTCGGCTTTCCAGAATCTGCAGTCTTTGTTTGATTTCAGTCTCCTGTTTCTGCTTTCTCCCCAACACCCATGATCTCTTTAGCCCTTATATCTAACTCCTTTTTGAAAACATGACTTAAGAAAAATAAGCTTCGGTGTAGCAATATTAGTTTGCAATATCTCCATCATTTCTGCAGGAAAGGTAAGTTGATGGTGGTGTGTTGAGGAAAATAGGGCTACTCAGAGCTCGGTGAATGTTTGGAGAGAACGTCCGCAGCCAATTTAAGAATTGAGAAAGAAATAGACAAAATGAAGGGAAGGAAATATGGTGAGAGTCAAAGTAGTCACATTTAGAGAAGCAAAGTGTGGGAATGAAAGAAAAACGAAAACAGAAATTTCTGGAGAAACTCAGCAGCTCTGACAGCATCTGCAGAGAGAGAGAAAAACAGATTTAATATTCTGGGTCCAGCGACCCTTTTCAGAACTGGCCCTCTCCTTGTGAGAATGAGAGATTGTCTTCAGATGGGTATAGCTGGAGCAAAGGGAGAACAAAGGAACGTAAATCACTAAATTAAAAACAAATTCTAACAACAATTTACTGCTGTCAGAGAGAACTTCCAGACTCCAGAAGCTCTCTTTCCAGGCCAATGAGGTTTAGTGACATTGTGGAAAGATTGCTGTTAGAGGGCCCTGCTGTCATTAAACATTAGCCGGAACTTTCCTTGGCAAAGTTATTCAACATTTATAACAATAAACTAGCAATTTCTTGAAACTCACTGCGAGATTGAGGACGTGCTGCCCTATTTGCACAAAGTTAATGGTCGTGCGAGCCGAAATTGATCAGCAACTTGTGTGATTTGCAGCTCGTAGCAAGTGTTCCCCCCTTGCACAGCCTTGGCTCAGTCAGCACCAGACTTGTTTCTGAGTCACAAAATCCTAGGTTTGAGTCCAAATCTAGGGCTCGAGTGCAAAAATCCAGGCTGACACTCCAAAGCAGCGTTGAGGGAGGGTTGTGCTGCCCAAGGTGCTGTCTTGATTTAATTTGATTTGAGTTATTATTGTTACATGTACCGAGATACGGTGAAGAGTTTTGTATTGCATGCTACCCTGGCAAATCATACCTTACGTAAGTACACCAGGGTAATAGAACAGGATGTAGGATGTAGTGTTACAGCTACAGAGAAGGTGCAGAGAAAGATCAGCTCTAATATATCAGAGGTCTATTCAAAAGTTTGATATTGGCAAAGTCCTATCTGGTTGCTGAAGTGGATGTTAAAGATTCATGAAACTATTTTGAAGAGCAGCTGGAATGTTCCCTTTGGTCAATATTTGTCCTTTCTGCTGCCTCAGCAAATCATTGCTCCTCATGCAGTTAATTCAACATATACCTGTCTCCAGTATATTCATTAGAAACCCTCAACACACACTCTTCAGTTTCAAAATCTCTAGGAGAGGTTGACAGGGATCATTCGCTCTTCATTCCTTGCAATAAATCCTGGATCAGTGCGCTAAGTCTACTGAAGATGTGTGTGCTATACATAAGCACAAGGGAACAGAGGTGTATCTGTGAGGATATACAAGGGATAGAGGTTTAGTTCCTGCCTTTAGTGTGCAGCTGGGGCTGTTTTGAGGTCTGAAAATGGTGTCCTATTTTGTCTTTCACAAATTTGGACCTGATTTTGCTCTTATTCATTACGGAGAGGGAGACAGTGGATGGACCACTCCCGGAGTGCTTGTAATCTTGAAGGCAAAAATACCCATTGTTATATGCAAGCCTGCTTTGTACTTAAAACAAAAAAAGCAGGGAGAAAATTGTTGTCCCAAATAAAATTAACTATTTGATCCCATTTTATCAATCCAGATTTTCACAAAAGTTGTGTACAAGTGCCACTCAGATTCCTGCAAGGATAGGTGGATAGAACTTTCCTATTGTCAATTAAGGGTCTTCTAATGGCATTGGACAGTGTCTGTAGAGAGGACTGTAGAGAGTGGCAAAGCTGCAGAGTTAATGACTGCAGACCCCCCCCCCCATTCATTCCTGCAAGCAGACTGAAATGATCATTTACAAGTGGGACTGGTTTTACCGCGATTTCCCCCAGTTTATAGAAACAGAGAGCCAACACTGCACCAAAGGCAGGAACTAAGCTGTGTATATCTTTGGCAGGCAGGCTCTGTCCCCCTGTGAGTTAACCCAAGGTTTGTAAAGGGGCTATGTGCCGACTCAGAGTTGGTAGTGCCAGTTCTGAAGTAACACACGCTACACCGACACACTACTCAAACTGTGGTATCATACTAGACGTGAGAGCACAGTTAAAAAGAAAAGTCAGGGGGTCTCCTACTTAATGCCAAATGAGGACGAATTTTGTTCTCTTAGAGAGTCTTGACTTTTTACAACCCAGAGAGTAGGTGGGCAGGGTTGCTGGACATTTAAGGCTAAGGTAGATGGATTCTTGACTAATGAAGGAGTCAAAGGTTATCAGGGGCAGGTGGGGATGTGGGTTGAGGCCACAATCAGATCAGCCATGGATTTGGCTGGATGGGCTGAATGGCCTTATCTTAATCCATATGTTTGAATCTTCACGCAACTTTCATAATACACACAATGTGCCCTACTCATAACGTTCTGGGTTTTTTTTTCATCGAATCGTAGAATCCATACAGTGCAGAAAGAGGTCATTTGGCTCATCAAGTCCACACCAGCCCTCCAAAAAGCATCCTGCCCAGACCCATTTCCCCCCGTTCTATCCCCATAACTGCGCATTTACCACAGGCAATCCACCCAGTCTGCATATCCCTGGACACTACGGACAATTTACATGGCCAATCCACCTAACCTATACATCCCTCGACACCACAGGGCAACTTAGCATGGCCAGTCCACCTAACCTACACATGCCTGGGCATTATGGACATTTTAGCATGGCTAATCTACCTAGCTCGCTCATCCCTGTACACCATGAACAATTTATGAAAGCCAATCGACATAACCTGTACATTTATTTGATGGAATCGAGTCGATTAATCTCATATGCCATTTAGAATCTCTTTTTGTCTGGTTGATTTCTTTTTCCTCGCAGATTTCCACCCTCTTTCTGTTAAAGATTTCACTTCCTGATTTCCAGTCACACAGAGAAGGCTACGAGGAGATTACGAGGGATTCTGAAAAGTAGGGCTGGGCACGTTACAAAATGCCATCAATTCACAACAGTCCGAGAATGAAGAGAAACATGAAAGGTCTTTGTGAGCACTGTTGAAGTTACTCAGCCTGTTGATTGCTTCTTTTAAAAATTACTTTCCAGCCAAAGATTATTTTACAATTTACACAGTTAACAACAAAGGCTAGCACTTGGTAAAATAATTGGAATTTAAAAATGTGCCTTCTATATACACAGCCCAAATTTAAATCCAGCCAGCTTGTTTTGTAGGCAGTAAGAAAGTAGAGTTGCATTTATGTAGTGCCAGTCATGATCTAAGGATAGAGAAAGTGCTTTGCAGCCAACTACGATCCTTTGAAATCAGTTCTGAGGACGGGTCACCCGAAACATTAACGTTGTTTTTTCCCTTCACAGATGCTGCCAGGCCTGCTGAGCTTTTCCAGCGACCTTGTTTTAGTCCATGATCTTTGGAAATACCAGACAAGTAATCCAGAACCCCAGGCTAAAGATCTGTGGCTGTGGGTTCAAATCCTATCACCCCAGACAGTGAAATATGAATTCAATAAGAATCTGGAACAGACCAGAGCAGGGTTAGTCTAACGGAGACCATGTAGCCACTGTCAATTCTTGTAAGAGTCCATCTCATTCTCTAACATCGTTTAAGGGAGGATATCGCCACTGTTAGCCACTCACTGGCCAATTAGGAATGGTTAATAAGCCAGCACTGCCCATAACTTGTGAAGCAGTAAACAAGTGTCTTTGGCAGGAGGCTGATTCGATGGGCTCCACTACAACAGCAGCACATCTGGAGGCTGTGTGGCTACAGAGTCAGATGGACAGCCTGGGAATCCCGGATCAGGATACTCTTGGCAACATGGCCTGGGCTGGGAAGGCCAGAGCAGGACACTCTCAGCAGCACGGCCTGGGCTGGGAATCCTGGAGC
>JAHRHZ010000086.1:8419862-8432510 GCA_024137785.1 Ginglymostoma cirratum | reverse complement strand
AGCACGGCCTGGGCTGGGAATCCTGGAGCAGGACACTCTCGGCAGCAGCATGCTGTAGCAATGGGGAAGGAAACGTTTGACTCTCATTAAGTTATCATTTTTTACATTTTATTCTAGGTTAATGTGAGTAGCACCTATGTGGGGCAACAATACACACTTTTCACTGTATTTTCTATCAAATACATGTAAAAATAAAGGATGTTCCAAATTCTTGGAATTCGAATGCTTTTCCGTACCGGTTCACCGCACTGAGTAAGGTGCTGCTTACAATGATAGTTACTGTCATCATCCTCATTAACTGTCGGAAACTACAGCACCCTGCTCGGCCGAGTGTTGGGAGAGGAAACCCCACTTCCTGGTTGAGTCTCTGGTCATTTACCTTGTCATTTTTATGGCAGCTCCTCACAGTTTATGCTGACATGATAGACATTATTACAGAGACCTTGAGCAGAACTAAACAGGTGGCACGGTGGTTAGCACTGCTGCCTCACAGCGCCAGGGATTCAATTCCACCTTCTGGTGACTGTGTGGAGATAGTACACTTTCCCTGTGTCTGTGTTGGTTTCCTCCGGGTGCTCCAGTTTCCTATCACAGATGTGATGTGCAGGTTAGGGTAGCCAAGCTACTTTACCCATAGTGTGCAGGCTAAGTTGGTTAGCCATGGCAAATGCAGGGTTACAGGAATGGGCTGGGAGGGACAGTGTGGACTGAATGGTCTGCTTCCACACTGTAGGGGTTCTAGCTGTTAGGTTTTCAACAACCTAAAATATTAAGTCAACAAGTCCATATCACATCATTAGAGTGGTGGTTCTCCTCAATTTTATGCCTTTGAGCTCCATTTACAAGCAGTGTAAAGGGGGTTTTGTAGAACAGTGGTAATGTCCCTGCCTCTGAGTCAGGTGGCTCAGATTCAAGCCCTACCTTCTCTGGAAGTGTGTCATAACATCTCTGAACAGAGCGGGTACTACGTATCTGCAGCAGGCATGATAACAGTGACCACACTTGAGAGTTTCAGTGGTTGTGAAAAGTGCAATATAAATGAAAGTTCTTAAAATAGTAGCAACATCCAAAATTATGAGGAGATTAATATCTGGAGAAACCCATTTGTTTGAGAGCATGTTTGACAGCCATAGAGTGACACAGCACGGAAACAGACTCTTCAGTTCAACTCATCCGCGCCGGCCAGATATCCCAATTTGACCTAATCCCATTTACTGATATTTGGCCCATATCTCTCCAAACCCATCCTATTCATATACTCATCCAGATACCTTTTAAATGTTGTCATTGTACCAACCTCCACCACTTCCTCTGGAAGCTCATTCCATACATGCACCACCTTCTGCATGAGAAAGTTAACACTTTTAAATGTTTCCTCTCTCACCTTAAACCTATGCCCTCAAGTTAGAGACTCACCCACCCTAAGATAAAGACCTTGGCTATTCACCCCATCCATGCCCCTCATGATTTTATAAACCTCTATAAGGTCACCCCTCAGCCTCCAGCACTCCAGAGAAAATAGCCCCAGCCTAATCAGCCTCTCCCTGTAGCTCAAACTTTCCAATCCCGGCAACATCCTTGTAAATCTTTTCTGAATCCTTTCAAGTTTCACAACATCTTTCCCATAGCAGGGAGACCAGGCTTGAACACAGTATTTTAAAAGTGGCCTCACCAATGTCCTGTATAGCTGCAACATGACCTCCCAACTCCTTTACTCAATGCACAAACCAATGAAGGCAAGTGTGCCAAATACCTTCTTCACCCTCTATCTACCTGCGACTCCACTTTTAAGGAACTGTGAATCTGCACCCTTCGGTCTCTCTGTTTGACAACACTTCCCAGGGCCCTACTATTAAGTCCTGCCCCGATTTGCCTTACCAAAATGCAAAATTTCATATTTATCTAAATTAAGGTCCATTGACCACTCCTCAGCGCATTGGCCCATCTAATCAAGGTCCCATTGTACTCTGAGATAATGTTCTTCACTGCCTATACACCACCTATTTTGCAATTTTCCTCTCATCTTAGAAATATGTCCCGTGGTGTTAAACTTCCCACCCTAGGGAAAAGACCCTGTCATTCACCTCACCCATGCCCTTCATGATTTTATAAGCCTCAATAAGGTCACCCCTCAACCTCCTACGCTCCAGTCAAAAATCTATCCCAGCCTTTCCAGTCTATTTTTATGACTCAAACCCTCCATTCCTGACAACATCCTGGTAAATCTTTTTTGAACCCTCTTCAGCTTAATAATATCCTTCCTATAACAGGGCAACCAGAACTGGACACAGAAGAGGCCTCACCAGTGTCCTGTACAACCTCAACATGATGTCCCAACTCCTATACTCAAAGGTCTGAGCAATGAAGGCAAGCATGCTAAACACCTTCTTAACCATCCTGTCTAACTGTGACCAAATTTCAAAGAATTGTGTACCTGAACCCTTAAGTCTCTCGGCTTGACAACACTACTCTGGGCCTACCATTAACTGTTTAAGTCCTGCCACTGTTTGTATTACCATAATGCACTGCTCTGTCTTCATCAATCTTCTTTGTCACCTTTTCAAAAACTCAATCCAGTTAGTGAGACATGATTTCCCATGCACAAAGCCATGTTGACTATTCCTAATCAGTCCCTGCCTTTCCAAATACATGTAAATCCTGACCCTCAGAATCCCCTCCAACAACTTACACACCAGTAGCATAAGGCTCACTTGTCTATAGTTCGTTGGCTTTTCATTACAGCCTTTCTTAAGTTGTGGCTCCAGATTAGCCAACCTCCAGTTTTCAAGCATCTCACCCGTGGCTGTTGATGATATAAAGATCTCGGCAAGGGGCCCAGAAACCTCTTCCCTAGCTTCCCACAAAGTTCTGGAATATACTTGATCATGTCCTAGTTTGGACCAGAGAACACAGCATATGGATTAACACTCTAAGAATAAAGAAAGAAGAGATTTATTTTATTGCTGCTACATGTCTATCACTATTAAACTGATAGACTGTACATTGGAAGCGGATTGCACAGGAACTTTTTGATAAATGCTCAAAAAGGAAATGGTTGCAGAAATAGCAGGACAGAGTCAGGGAGAGCTGGTGACTGGATAGCTCTGTCAAGGGTTGGGCACAGGTACAATGGGCCTAACAGTCTCTTTCTGAGCCATAAAATTCTACAACTTCTTCCAAACAAAAGAGATGCTGCCAATTACCCTCTTTCACTGTGCAAAAGTAATCCCTGTAAACCATTCAACTGTGAACAGAGCAACTTACAGTAAAATCTAAAGTCGGACTCAGCCCAATAAATCCAATTAAGTAAAACCCAGGCAGACTAAAGCTGACAGTCATTACACATTTTGATGCACTGAACAGAAGGGAATGTGTGCATTCCAGGGTGCTGCGAGTTTCTGGCATTGTGTTCTTGGGGCTACCATTTAATGTCGTAAAAGTGAACTGCAATGTACATTTATGTAGCATCATTCAATAATAAACCATCCAAAGTGCACCATAGGAGCATTCTGAAACAAAATTTGATGTGAAGCTATATAGGGGAGTCGCCACCATAGAGTCATCCAGCACGGAAACAGACCCTTCGGTCCAACCAGTCCATGCTGAACATAATCCCAAACCAAATTAGTCTTACCTGCCTGCTTCTGGCTCATATCGCTCCAAATCCTTCCTACTCATGTGCTTATCTAAATGTCTTTCAAACGTTGTAACTGTGCCCACATCCACCACTTCCTCTGGAAATTCATTTCACACGAAAACCACCCTCTGTGTAAAACATTTGCCCCTTATGTCTTTTTTAAATCCCTCTCCTCTCAATTCGAAAACATGTCCCCTAGGGAAAAGACAACTATCATTAACACTATCTATACCCCTCTTTATTTTATAAGCCTCTATAAGGTTGCATCTCAACCTCCTACGCTCCAGTGAAAAAAGTCCCAGCACATCCAAATTTTCTTTATAACCCAAACCTTCCATAATATAATATCCTTCAATAATATCCTTCCTATAACAGGGAAACCAGAACTGGACACAGTGCTCCAGAAAAGGCCTCACCAACATCATGTATAACCACAACATGACATCCCAACTCCTACGCTCAAAGGACTGAGCAATGAAGGTAAGCATGCTAAATGCCTTTTAACCACCCTCTCTACATGTGATGACCACTTGCAAGTTCCTACAGCTCCTTTAACGAATTCCCATTTAGCCCCAGGCTTTTAGCTCAGTCTGGTACCAGTGTTAAAACTGGCCCAGACTAAATTCTAGGACGAGATGTCTCCTCCCAAACTACTTACAGGCTAAGGATCATTCAATTGCCTTCCTTTAAGAAAACCAATATTCACCATAAAGTCTTGGATTAACAGATCAGCAGAAAACAGTTCCCATTGGCACAGCAACATTACCCATGCTTTGTTCTGTAACTTTAATTGAACTTAATCCACAACTTTGGGCTCTAGTTTCACCGCCAATTTTAACAGCCGTGAGTTGGGTTTTTTTTTGAGGTGAATGCAGTTTGTGTAATTTGTGGGGGTGTGCTTAAAATACAAAGAGATAGCACAGCTTACGGTAACAAATCAAGAGTATGGAAGGCGAGTAGATAAAAAGTTGACACATTTTATTGCGCAATTCTGTTGTGCGTCAAACCAAAAGTTGACAGTTATTCTGGATTTTTTAGGTGCAGTTAAATTTGACTCATTTTCTGTTCTTGCCAAACAGGGATATTTTTACATCAGCAGTTTTTTTTTCTAAATTTTAATTGGTATAAGAATGACAGTGAAAAAAGAAATGGGATTGCAAAAGAAGCTTGTAAAAATAGAGCTGGGCATCATTGAATGAGCTCATGTGGTTTTTTAACTGAAACACATATTGCCTTAAAATCAAATTGCGCCCATTCCTATTTTCCCTTAAAAAGATGGTGTTGAGCCAGTTCTTTAAACCACCGTGGTCCATGTAGTGTATGTGTGTAGATGGCGTGTTAGGTAAGAGGTTCTAGGGTTTTTGACCCATCAAGGGGGTGTAATGATATTTAGTCCTAGGAATACTGTGGCAAGTAACTCACCTCCCGACTCCCCAAAGCTTGTCCACCATCTACAAGGCACAAGTCCAGAGTGTGATGGAATATTCCCCACTTGCCTGAATGAGTGCAGCTCCAACAACACTCAAGAAGCTCGACACCATCCAGGACAAAGCAGCCCCCGCTTGACTGGCACCACATCCACAAACATTGACTCCCTCCACCCCCGACGCTCGCAAGATGCACTGCTAAATTCACCAAAAAAAACCCTAGACAGTAACTTTCAAACCCACAGCCTCTACCATCTAGAAGGACAAGAGCAGCAGATACATGGAAACACCACCCCCTGCAAGTTCCCTTCCAACACACTCACCGTCCTGAGTTGGAAATATAGCGCCGCTCCTTCACTATCACAGGGTCAAAATCCTGGAATTCCCTCCCTAAGGGCAGTGTGGGTGTTCCTACATCAAATGGTCTGCAGTGGTCTAAGTAAGCAGCTTGGCACCAACTTTTAAAAGGCAACTAGGCATGGGCTAATTCTGGCCAAGCCAGTGAAAGCCCATATAGAGTCAAAAAAACTTTTTAAAAGTCACAATGGCAGATAACTTGGTGAGGAATGTTCTCACAAATGGTGTGCCCTAAAACTGAGTTAGGTTTAGGGCCTAAGATGCTTTATTTTTGGAGCAGGGAATCTATACTGTCATTGAATGGGGTGGAATACATTAGAGGAACTCCTGAGTGTTACTGATTTGAGACTCAATGCCCCTTACTGCCTTCATCATTTTCATACCTCATGAATTATTATGTGTTATTTTCCAAGCACAGGACAGACTTTCAGGTTTAGGTAAAGATTATTTTTGACGTAACAATAAGGCCTCAACGCTCCACGCTCTGACCAATACAAGGTCCCACCTCCTAGCAGAGTCCTATCACATGACTAATAAGGACCCAATTACACCACAGCATCCCCACATCCAAAGCTGAAATCCCAAGTAAAAGATTACCAAGCTTCGAAATCAGCAATACATATTTTAATCCCTTTTTTAAAGTCTTAGCGAAAATTTGTAGCTCGGGTTGCGGACGCAGTTGTTTGCTGGTTGTTTCCTGACGTGAAGAGATTTCGTTATCATTCTCGGCAACATCATCAGTGCAACCTCTAATCGAAGTATTGGTGTTCTGCTCCATTCCAAATTTATATGATCCTCTGGTGCGGTGGGTCTTGTCACATCCGGTTCTGTTTTTTAGCAGCAGTCTGTACACAGTATCCTTTTCTACGTGTTTGTTAATGCAGTCCCGTGTTGAGAACCAGGCCTCCAGAGATTCGCTTGGCCAGAAATACAAACAAATGAACAGCACAGTGATGGGGTCAACCATCCCAGGTCTCGCTGCAGAACTGTGCATAAGATACATGGACGACACATTCGTAATAACCGAACACACAAAAGCAGAAGAAACCCACCAACTTGTTAACAACATCTTCGCAAACATAAACTTCACTAGAAAGGAAGAAGCCAACAAACAGCTCCGTTCTTAGACGTAACAGTAGAGAGGCTAACTAACGGTGAATTCCAGACCCAAGTATACAGGAAGGCCACACACATGGACCAAAGCCTGAACTTCAATAGTAACTACACAAGAGCTGCATTGACACGATTTAAGCAAGCCATATCATACTGCAACACCCCAGAACTCCGGCGAGTTCTTGCACAAAGTATTTACCAACAACGGATACCCAAGAAGTTTTGGCTGACAATTCCTACAAAACAAACAACAGTCAGAGGACACAGTCACTAGTAACACTACCCTACATCAAAAATATATGAGAAATGACAATCAGACTCCTTAGACTGCATCAGATCATAATTGCACACAAACCTACATCAGCACTGCATCAATTACTCTGAAAGACTAAAGACCCTATATCGAAAGTAAACAAGACAAACGTGATATACAGAATCCTATGCAGCAAGTGCAATAAGCATTACTTTGGACAAACAGGGAGGAAGCTGACGAGCAGGATACACAAACACCAGCTGGCAGTAAAAAGACACGACCAATATTCACTTGTCTTGATACATGAGGGCCATCAGCTCGACTGGGACAAAGTGACCATACTGGGACAAACAAACAACAGACATGCAAGGGAATTTCCAAAGACTTGGTTCTCAACGAGGGACTCCATTAACAAACATATCAAAATGGGCCCCGTATACAGACCGCTGCTAAAATAACAGAACCGGGAGTGACAAGACCCATCATACCAGAGGATTATATAAGTTCAGAACAGAGCAGAACACCAGTGCTTTGATTAGAGGTCGTACTGATGACGTTACCTAGAACGGTAACAAAATGTTTGCAAACCACAGAACAACCGACTCAGTGAGCTAACGAACAACTACATTTTGATCCCTATACTGAACTGCTCCTTAAGGCATTTAAGAGGGGGAGAAAACAGTAGAAATGATCATAATTCTCTGCTTGTATTGTACAGAACCACAAAGTAGTTCAAACAGAAGCGTTCCCCCAATCAAAGACTTCCAGAGCTTCCTACTCATTAATTTCACCAAACAGAAAAATTGGGACAAATCCAAGGGATTTCCCAATGTGCTGGAGGAGTTTATTGAAGAGAAGATTTTTCACATGCTTCATCTCAACCGTAGAGCTGCCATATTTCCAGCGTTGGTCCCAGAAACTGTCCACAACTGAAAGGAAATCTCCAGGGAATGGAGGGATTTGAGGAAAGAGTGCATTTTTGAGCAGTTTTATTTGTTGACTATTGACAGTGTGGGTACAGAAGATTGCTTGACTGGGTGGGATGGTCAGCAGTCTGAGGTCATGAGGTGAAACCTCCTGAATGGCATCCAGCCAGACTTGGCAACCCTCAACTGGGCTAAAACAGCTCTCAGTGTTGCTTATTTTTCTTTCACTGGTGACTAAAACTTTATAAATGCGCAGGGATGTAGGTATGTGAATGGACCGGAGCTGACATGCAAGGGAGGAAGCAATCATCTCCATTTGTTTCCAAAATCATAAACCTGAGCACTTGTTGCCATGGATACTGAGGAGCTCAAGTATTTGCCTGAAAAATAAGAAACTAATCCCAGGCCCCAAGAAGACTTTCCACATCAGGCAGATGTTCACCTGCACATCTGCCAATGTGGTATACTGCATCCGCTGTACCCGTTGTGGCTTCCTCTACATCGGGGAAACCAAGCGGAGGCTTGGGGACCGCTTTGCAGAACACCTGCGCTCAGTTCGCAACAAACAACTGCACTTCCCAGTCGCGAACCATTTCAACTCCCCCTCCCATTCTTCAGATGACATGTCCATCCTGGGCCTCCTGCAATGCCACAGTGATGCCACCCGAAGGCTGCAGGAACAGCAAATCATACTTAGCCTGGGAACCCTGCAGCCCAATGGTATCAATGTGGATTTCACAAGCTTCAAAATCTCCCCTCCCCCAACCGCATCCCAAAACCAGCCCAGCTCATCTCCGCCTCCCTAACCTGTCCTTCCTCCCACCTCAAGCCACACCCCCATCTTCTATCTACTGACATCATCTCGCCCCCTTGACCTGTCCGTCCTCCCTGGACTGACCTATCTCCTCCCCACCCCTCTACCTACACTCACCTTTACTGGCTCCATCCCCGCCTCTTCGACTTGTCTGCCTCTTCTCCACCTATCCTCTCCTCTATCCATCCTCTATCCGCCTCCCCCTCTCTCCCTATTTATTTCAGAACCCTCTTCCCCTCCCCCATTTCTGATGAAGGGTTTAGGCCCGAAACATCAAGCTTTCCTGCTCCTATGATGCTGCTTGACCTGCTGTGTTCATCCAGCCCCATGCTTGTTATCTCGGATTCTCCAGCATCTGCAGTCCCTTTTATCTCTGAAACTATTTTCTACTTTTGATTTGATTTATTTATTGTCATGCAAATCTTGTTACAAAGTACGGTGAGAACTGTTGCACAGTATCTCCGCTCTCCGGCGCCCCCTTAAATAAACCAAAACATGGAATATAAGGGCAGAGAAATGAAGAAATAAAGAAAGTGTTCGACTTTACAGTCAGCCTCGTTGAGTGCTCCATCGTGGGCCATGGGACTGGTGGCCAGGCACGAGTAATTTTCGCCCAGCCGCCACCATTGGTGGAACGAAAGCTGCCACCATCTTGCATCCACCAATGCCCATGCCCCTATGAGTCCACACCCAATCACACCAATGTAGATGCGTGATGTCATCCAGTACTAGGGGGTAAAGGGGGAGGTGATGGCCTAGTGGTATCATTGCTGGACTGCTAATCCAGAGACCCAGATAACGTTCCGGGGACCTGGGATCGAATCCCGCCATGGCAGATGGTGAAACCTGAATTCAATAAATATCTGGAATTAAGAATCTAATGAGGACCATGAATCCATTATCAATTGTCAGGAAAAACCCATCTGGTTCACTAATGCCCTTTAGGGAAGGAAACTGCCTTCCTTACCTGGTCTGGCCTACATGTGACTGCAGACCCACAGCAACACTTAACTGACTGACTGACTCTTAACTGCCCCCTGGGCAATTAGGGCTGGGCAATAAATGCTGCCTGGCCAGTGACACCCTCATCCCATTAATGAATAAAAAAAAAGCAGTCCAGTTTCACTTTTGGGCCCACCTCACAGATGCAGCTGCTGCTGATGTCACTGGGTCTCGTACTGGGCCCAAACCAACCTCCGTCACCGCCTCTATGAAGCTGTGCCACACACTGGAGACCTAAACTCCCTTCCGCCACAGCAGCGGCCAGGAGTCGGCACTAGGACCGCCTCGTCAACGCAAAGTTGCCAGGAACCTAAACTCATCTCTGTCGCTGCCCACACATTGAGGTTCTCCCTAGTGTTCGCTTCCTGACTGGAATTATGGATTTGCTCAACTTAAAAAGAAATCCACAGAATCCCTACAGTGTGGAAGCAGGTCATTCGGCCCATTATGCCCACACCCAGCCACACCCTCCAAAGACCATCCCAACCAAACCAATCCCCATCCCTGTAACCCTGCATTTCCCTGTGGCTAACCCACCCATCCTGCACATCGCTGGACACTATGGGGCAACATAGCATGGCCAATCCACCCTAACCTGTACATCTTTGGACTGTGGAAGGAAACCGGAGCACCTGGAGGAAAGCCCCACAGACATGGGGAGAATGTGCAAACTCCACACAGACAGTCACCCGAGGGTGGAATCAAACCTGGGTCCCTGGTGCTGTCAGGCAGCAGTGCTAACCACTGAGCCACCATGCCGCCCCCCAATAAATATTGTTGTTTTGAAGCTATACACAGGGCAACTTCTAAACAATGAAAAGGAAAAGTCCAAATTCAATCATCCTTTGCTGATCCAGAGAGCATTGATTTTAGCTGGGCTAATAGTAATGCCCCTGTAGTCAAATAGCCACCTGACATTGGTCTTGATCCAGGCCCAAAAGTAACCCCATTCGTCCCTTGTGGAAATGTGGTGCTAGAATGAGTCAGTGCCTTCAGGAGAGAGGGAAGAAAGCTGGGGAGTGGTGAGAAACGTTTGAACAAAGGGGCTGAGATCATGCTGAATATGAGACTTAGCACTATTTACATCTACCTCAGCCCTGAACTTGCTTTCTCTGAAAAACACCAAAGTTGCTGTTATTGACAGTGAGCTTTGCTCCAAATATACATTTGCCTACTTTTTGAAAGAATTCTGGAATGCATTTAAGTAGCACCTTCCAAGATCTCAAGATATCGCAAAGAGTGTTGCAGCACCTCACCACCCTCCCACAACTACCCCACCCAATAGCCCCTCCTCCCACAGCCTCTTCCTCAGACCTTCTCTCCCTTTCTGGAGCACTGTGTCCAGTTCTGGTCGCTCTGCTATACGAAGGATATTATTAAATTGGAGAAGGCTCTAAAGAGATTTACCAGGATGTTGCCTGGAATGGAGGGTTTGAATCATATAGAGAGGCTGTTCAGGCTGGGACTTGTCTCACTGGAGTTTAGAAGGTCAAGAGGTGACCTTATAGATATCTATAAAACCATGAGGGATATAAACAGAGTTAACGATAGGTGTTTTTTCCTTAGGATGGGAGATTTCAAGACTAGGGGACACATTTTTAAGGTGAGAGCAGAGAGATTTAAAAAATACACGAGGGACGATTTTTTTACACAGAAGGCTATTTGTGTGTGGAATGAACTTCCAGAAGAAGTGGTGGATGTGGATACAGTTACAACGTTTAAAAGACATTTGGATAGATACATGAATAGGAAAGGTTTGGAGGGATATGGGCCAGGAGCAGGCAGATGGAACTAATTTAGCTTGGGATTACGGCCGGCATGGACTGGTTGGGCCAAAGGGTCTGTTCCATGCTGTATGACTCTGAGTCTATGAGTAGACATTCAGCCTGTTAGCTGGGCTGACCATGATGGATAACAATAGAGATAAGACCCATCTCACATAATGAGGTCTGGACATCTGAGTTTCCTACACACTACTGGCTCCCCTCTACCATCCCTATGCTCATAGACCCATACTCAAATCCACAGCCTGACAATACATGTGTGGATGAATGTATGTGAAAGTGCAAGATTGTATGTGTGTGTGTGTGCATGTGTGTGTACTTGTGTGTGTGGGACAGAGAGACTCTGTGAGTGTGTATGTGTGTGTGAGAGAGAGAGAGACTCCGTGTGTGTGTGTGTGTGCATGTGTGTGTGAGACAGAGACACTCTGTGTGTGTGTGTGTGTGTATGTGTGTGAACGTGGCAGACAGAGACTCTGTGTGTGTGTGTCTTTGTGCATGCATGTGTGTGCGCACATGCGTGCACGTGTGTGTGCACGCATATGTGTGTGCGTGAGAGAGAGAGACTCTATATATGTGTATATGTGTGTGTGCATGTGTGTGTGCGTGCATGTGTGCGCGTGTGTGTGAGAGAGACTGTGTGTGTATGACAGAGAGAGACTGTGTGTGTGTGTCTGTGTGTGCGTGTGCATATGTGTGTGTGTTTTTGTGTGCGTGTGTGACTGTGTATGTGTGTCTGTGTGTGTGTATATGAGACAGATAAGGTGTGCAGGCAAGCATAAGATAGAGATAAAAGGTACTGCAGATGCTGGAGAATCCGAGATAACAAGGTGTGGGGTTGGACGAACACAGCAGACCAAGCAGCATCATAGGAGCAGGAAAGCTTGACGTTTTGGGCCTAGACCCTTCATCAGAAAATGATTTTCTGATGAAGGGTCTAGGCCCGAAATGTCAAGCATAAGATAGAGAGGGCAGGTGAAAGAGAGTGTGAGTGAGAGAGAGCATGTGAGAGAAGTTGTGTGAAAGGACATGTGTGTGAAAAATTGCTTGTGTAAGAGAAACCTTGTGTGAGCATGAGTTTATGTGAAAAATTGTATGAAAGCAAATGTGAGAGAATGTGTGTGAGATTGTGTAAGAAAGCGTGAGTGATTGTGTAAGAGAGACAGCACGTGTCAGAGCTTGGATGATAGATTGTCTAAGAGAGAGTGTGTGTGAGAGAATGTGCTGAAAGCAGTGAACATGAGAGAGCCTATGTGAGAGAGGCTGTGTGAGAGAGGCTGTGTGAGAGAGGCTGTGTGAGAGAGACTGTGTGAGAGAGCCTATGTGAGAGAGACTGTG
>JAHRHZ010000086.1:8401432-8419852 GCA_024137785.1 Ginglymostoma cirratum | reverse complement strand
TGAGAGAGACTGTGTGAGAGAGCCTATGTGAGAGAGACTGTGTGAGACATTGTGTAAAAGAGCATGTTTGAGCCTGAGTGAGAGATTGTGTAAAATAGTGCGAGTGTGAAAGAGTGAAAGTGAAACAAATGAGGGAAGGAAAGAGAATGAGAAGAAAGGAAAAGAGAGATTTTAGTTCTACACAGAAATTGATTCCAGGACTTATTCCTCTATGACCCAGTTCCATGGCACAAATCGGGTCAGCTAACGATTTCCAGTCAACAGGCACTATTTTACCCAGAGGTTTTATGATCCCCAATGCTAACAACATGATTTAAATAAAGTAACAGCTGATAGTTTGCTAACAACCACTAAGCACAGGGGTGCAACTAATATACTGCGTTTTATAGTGATTGGTGTGGTCCAATATAATGGACATTCCCTCAGTTCAAGTGTAGTTGGGCTGAACGATGAGACACTGGGGAATGGGCAGTGAATTAGACCCAGCTCAGTGTTACAAGATGAATATCACCCTGCTTGAAGGGGTTGAATACAAAATGAACATGGGTGGTCTCACCCTCAATTCTTTCCTGATATTAAATTCACAATGAAGTAATCATGTTCTGAAGATGAAAGAAAAATGTTTATTTACTGTGGTAGAGCTGTTCTGAGATTGGATCTCAACCTAAAATATTCTTACCCTATTTCAACATCTAAAAGCAGAGGGAATCATTCACATACAACGAGCTTAAGCATAGCGGAATAAAATGCAAAGTGTAGATCCTTCTGATGTGCTCTACACGGTAGTAACATAACTCACTGATAATAGGAGCATTGTGGTTATGTTACTAGGGTAGTAATCCTGGTAAATGAGCTGGAGACATAGGCTGAAATCCCACCCAGAGGGCTGGGGGATTTAAAATCAGTTCCTTAAGTGAATTTCTGAGCATTGCTTGAAGAAAAACGGCATGCTTTTACAAATTTTCATCTTGCTATCATCAGGATGGAATCACAAGAGCAGCACATTTCAACAAGTTATACAGCATGGGAAATAGGTTGCTGGTTGGTTCGCTCGTGGATTGTGGCTGGTTGAGCTGTTGCAGTGGAGAACAGACAGGGTGGGGGGCTGGGGGGTTGGCGGGGTGGTGGGGAGAGCGTTTCAGAAGCTGTACGTGTGGCAATTGGTGAGAGCAACCCGAACATGCAGGTTAATGCTTTGAGGAGATGGGTAAACAATGAGAGATCGCTTTTAGATAGAAAGGACACGTACATAATGCAACAAAAAAGCTGACAGCCATTTGTTGGTTCCTTCCTTGGGACAATGCCCTGACCAATTTGTGTCAACCCACTTGGTTTCCAATTTAAACAAAGCTTGGCAGTTAACTGTCAATCAGCATCCATGGGTGCATTTTCCATGACAAAACCTGTCCCAATTAAAGTCAGCTTGCCAAATAATCAGTACCCCACCATCACCTCTCACATGCAGAATAAATATTGGTTTTCGCCTTGAATTGGCATTCTTGTGAAATGTCCTTATGCGTGCAAGAGGATAAGCCCTGGCAAAACATGTCTTTTTCTTCATTGGAAAAGTTTATTTTTGGTGTGATGTCATCGAATGAGATAACATTGTGGAGTTTGTTTGTTTTAAAGGTCCATTTTTAACACATCCTGAGGTCTCTCCACCTTGTCAATGTTGGAGATTACATGGTGTACATGGATGAGGCCAAGAGCGGGTTATGGGGTGGGTAAGGGCAGAACAGCGAGGGCAGGGCTTGGGGTTCTGTAGCTTTTCATCGTTAAACTTGGGCTGATGTTCCAGTAAACTGAGATGGGCAATCCAGCCTCTTGGCCTGACCTTCAACTGGCCTCCCATTTCTGCTCCCCCTGGAGGTGAGAGGTACCACTCCACCAAACCCTGATCTCCATGGGACAAAAATGTGATGGGGTACGGCTGGGGGGAGGGGTGCTTTTAAAGGAGTTTTCGGATCGAACCTGCTCACTTGCTCCACATAAATCCAGCTAATAATGTCTGTTTTTTTTTAAACAGGAGCGGTCAATGGCATCCATGTTCATGTTGTGTAGAACTCTATCACCGACCACTTCATGTCAAACTGGGACACATTAACCCATTGGTCTAAAGCGCATGCACGTGCGCTCTGAGAGATGTTTGTGTTTAGACTGAGGAGGTGAGAACAATGGAGAAAACAGTCTGCAGTAAACTGAGTAGTCTTCAAAATCAATAAATCCCCCCACCATCTATATCAAACACTCCCAGACCGTTAGCAGCAATGTGTGTCACCTACAGTAAAGGAAGAGTTGCCATAATCCTACTCTCTCATTTCAGAGAGAGAGAGAGGGACGACTGGAGGTGAGTCTAACCTGAGGGTCCCCACACCTCAGGTGAGGGGAGATGTTAGAGAGGAGAGTCCTTTATGATAACCTCAACCAGGATGGGAATTGAGCCCATGTTGTTGCTGTCAATTTTACATTGCATTTCAGCCAACTGAGCTAACTGACCCCTGTATCCAAGGTACACTGCAGCAACTCAGCCAGATTCCTCCAACAGCGCCTTCCAAACCCATGACCTCGCCCACCTACAAGGACCAGAGCAGTGGATATAGGAGAACACCATACCTTGCAAGCTCCCTTCCAAGCCGCTCATCATCCTGACTTGGAAATATATCGCCGTTCCTTCAGTGGCGCAGGGTCAAGATCCTAAAGTTCCCTCTCTAACAGACTGTGGGTGCACTAAGACATCATCGACTGCATTGGCTTAAGAAGGCAGCTCAGCATCACCTTCCCAAGAGTGAAACAGGGATGGGTGATAAATTCTAACCCGGCCAGCAATGCCCACATCCTGCCATGAAAGTAACAGAAGTGCAAGATTCCGGCTTTAACCAAAAGCTTTAATTCCCCACAAATTCTTTTCACAACTCCATAAAGTTGGAAAAAGAGAGAAAGACTTGTTGCCGTGTCCAAACCTTTTACAGAAACTTTTCCAGATTCCTGTATCATTTATGACTTCCTTCCTGTCATTCTCAGTAACAGAAGTTCAACTTCCCGTGCGCCCCAGGATATCTTTAAAATTTCCTATAAACCCCTTCTTGTTTTTCTTTCTTCCCTCTCCTTCACACACACAAAAAAATCCTGCTTGGAAAATGTGATTCAGTAATTGGAGAGTTCTGTCTGTAAGGCCATTATGGTTCTTTCAAGCAAACTGATTTCCAGTTATCTAGTATTATGTGAATGTAAAACACAACACAATTCATTTCCAATTTGTTCCAGTGCGTGGCTTATCTCAAGACCAGTACTTTTGCTTGAAAAGAATTCAGCAAAATGCTCTGGCCTTTCCTTGGTTTCTGACAATGCTTTCATTGAAGACAGGCTCAATAAACTAGAGTATAAAGGAATCGGTTTTCAAAAGGACGAGACAATTGTGAGATTGTGAGTTTTACTTCTACGTTCCTTCCCGGTCCTAACCCCATTCGACTGAAGGCAAGAAGCAACCCACTAAATTGAGTTTGTTTCGATTCAGAATGCTCGTTTAGTGTCGCCAGCTCAAAGACTTTGGATAATTTGCAGAGTGACTTCTTCGGAAATACAACTCATGCTAATTGGAATAATTTTATTTCTACAATTAGTGGCGGTCGAACTGTTTTGTGGGACGAACATATGCAACTCGGATTTTGTTTTACGTGCTCTTGGGCCCCCAAGTCAGGGCTGTTCAAACTTGACAGTGAACAAAGCAAGTAGTTCTGGTCTCACTGCTATAAGGAAGGCTGTTGCGAAACTTGAAAGGGTTCAGATAGGATTTACAAGGATGTTGCCGGGGTTGGAGGGTTTGAGCTACAGGGAGAGGCTGAATTGACTGGGGCTATTTTCCCTGGAGCGTCGGAGGCTGAGGGGGTGACCTTATAGAGGTTTATAAAATCATGAGGAACATGGGTAAATAGACAAGATCCTTTCCCAGGGGTGGGGGAGTCCAAAACTAGCGGGCATTGGTTTAAGGTGAGAGGGGAAAGATTTAAAAGGGATTAAAGGGACAACTTTTTCACACAGAGGAATGGGCTGCCAGAGGAAGTGGTAGAGGCTGGTACAATTACAACATTTCCAAGGCTTCTGGAATGGTATACCAACAGGAAGGGTTTGGAGGGATAAGGGCCAAATGCTGACAAATAGGACTAGATTTATTTAGGATGTTTGGTCGGCACAGACGAGTAGGACCGAAGGGTCTGTTTCTGTACTGCACATCTCTATGACTCTGTAAGTCCTGCCAGGCTAATCCATTTTTTCACTGTTCAACCCACAAGTTGCACACAAAACAAAAATGAAAAGAAAAATTCCTGCAGCTGTCAAATAAAAACAAAATGCATCGGAAACCCACATGCCTAGTCAGCATCCAGAAAGTGCGTTCCGAAGCATAGGACATTTCCCTGTGGGTTTCGGTATTAAATGGAAATTAAAAGCTGATGGTGCCATCTGAGATTAGACACAGATCTTTTCCTGGTTCACGTACAGCAAGCAATATTGTACGCGTCCTACCCCCTGTCCACTGACGGCCATTGGAGGCAGTCTGGAGAAGGTTCACTCGGCTGATCCAGGGTAAGGAAAGATTGCCTTGTGATAAGAGGTCGGGCCCTGTACTTATTGGAATTTAGGAGAGTTAAAGACGACCTGATTGAAACATGACGGTGGATCTCAGTGGTTAGCACTGCCGCCTCACCGCACCAGGGACCTGGGTTAGGTTCCACCTTCTGTCGACTGTCTGTGTGGAGTTTGCACATTCTCCCCGTGTCTGCATGGGTTTCCTCCAAGTGCTCCAGTTTCCTCCCACAGTCCAAAGATGTGCAGGGTTAAGGTGGATTGGCCGTGCTAAGTTGCTCCATAGTGTCCAGGGGTGTGCAGGCTGGGTGGGTTAGCCGGGGGAGATTGCAGGATTACAGGGATAGGGTAGCAGTGTGTGTCTGGGAGGAATGTTCATTTGAGGGTCAGTGTAGGTGGAATGGCTGGCTCCCACACTGCAGGGATTCTATGATGGGGTTGATTAGTTCAGTTGGCTGGACTGCTGGTTTGTGATACAAAATGATAACCAACAGCTTCGGTTTAACTCCCACACTGGCTGAGGTTACCATGAAGAGTTGTCCTTCTCAACCTCTTCCTCCCTGCCTAAGGTATGATAACCCTCAGGTTAAACTACCAGTCATATCTCTAATGGGAACATGCTGATGAATTTATAGCTGGTTACCTTGGAGTAAGGTTCTCTTCAGTAGTGTAACACTCTTACATGTTACTGAATTACCAGTACATGTCCTACTCCACTATAACCATCTTCAATCAGGCTATTACATACCACCAGGGCAGGTCGGACTTAGAGTCATACAGCACGGAAACAGACCCTTTGGTCCAACCAGTCTGTGCCGACCATGTTCCCAAACTAAACCAGTCCCATCTGCCTGTGCTTGGCCCATATCCATATTCTCATTTCTGAAGTTATCCAAATGTCTTTTAAATGTTGTAACTGTGCCTGTATCCACCACTTCCCCTGACAGTTCATTCCACACATGAACCCCTCTGTGTGTAAAACAGTTGCCTCTCATGTCCTTTTAAAATCTTTCTCCTCTCGCATAAAAAATATACCCCCTAGATTTGAACTCCCCTATCCTAAGGAAGAGACCCTTGTCGTTCACCTTATCTGTGCCCCTCATGATATTGTAAGGTCAATCTTCTACCTCTTACTCTCCAGTGAATAAAGTCCCAGCCTTTTGTCCAATTTTGTGAACATTGAACATTGGGTCTGCTTCCAATTTTGTGCCCCAAACCCTCTTGAACATAGGTCTTCAGACCCAGAGGCAGGGACATTACCACTGCGCCACAGGATCCCTTCTTGCTTCATTGCATCAAATGTAGACAGCGCAGAAAGAGGCCTTTCAGCTCATCGAGTCTGCACCGAGCCTCTGAAGAGCATCCCTGGCACTGTGAGGCAGCAGTGCTAACCACCGTGCTGCCCACAGTAGCTTCCCTCTAGAGTCTGTTGTGGTCTTCTGTGTTGTCAGAGTAAAAAAATCAGTTCCATCACCATCACAGGAATATACATACCTTATTCTACCACTTTCCACCCCCACGACACAACTAGCACCCCCACTACCTTCACCCACCCACCCCACTCAAAATCTGAACACCACCTCCCCTAGGAAAATGGCCCCAAACTGGGACAGTGCCAGGAAACATTTTACCAAAACACACAATGATGAAGCTGATGACTCACAATGGATTGGCTTGAGATGCTTACTTTCTTAAATAGCAATGCTCAAACCCAGACTCTAAAAAACCATGCGAGGTCTGAACCTTCGCCAATTATCTGTTTCGATTTATGCTTTCAGTGATAACAGCAAATAACGGAATAAACATACTTGCTTTGGGAAGGTAGTTCAGTGCAGCTCACAGCAATTTTCTTTGGACTAACACTCGGTCATTATTGTGAAATTAGGATTTATGGGAATCACTTATTCCCAGTGTTCAAACAATTCTAATTGACAGCCACGTTATAAAGGGGTCCCGCCAATCACAGCAATTTCATGGCAAGAGCCCCATAATTAGCAGTCATTTTATAGGAAGCGTTTCTCCGACAGCAACCATTTTATAGCTTCATCCGCAGCAGCCATTTAAGTCTCCGAACGCAGTCGTTTTATCCGGAGTCTCTCCAATTGCAGCTACTTTTTATTGACGGACTCTCTCCGCTGTTTTGTGGTTTCATCTTTCTGAGCTGGTAGAAACACAAAACAAAACCCACCACGGGCAGCACGGTGGCTCACAGTGGTTAGCACTGCTGCCTCACAGCACCAGGTGTCCAGGTTTGATACCACCATCGGGCGACTGTCTGTGTGGAGTTTGCACATTCTCCCTGTGTCTGTGAGGGTTTCCTCTGGGTGCTCCGGTTTCTTCCCACAGTCCAAAGATGTGCAGGTTATGGTGGATTGGCCATGCTAAATTGCCTGTAGTGAGCAGGCAATGGGAAATGGAGGGTTACAGGGCTAGGCTAGGGTAGGGGGGTGGGTCTGGGTGGGATGGTCTTCAGAGGGTGAGTGTGGACTTGATGGGCTGAATGACCTATTTCCACACTGTAGGGATTCTAAGTTTCTTCCAGATGACTTAATGCCTAGCTATGGAAGCAGACCAAATATTCAGCTAGAAATAGCAGAATTAGATGAGGCCACAATAATAAGTGAACGAGTACAAGGTCAGTAAAACTTGAGGAAGTGTCCCTGATTGTTAGCATGGCTTTTTGCTTGAAGGTTGTTGACAACCATGTGCTTTCCAGACCACCTCAGTCTCACAACCTTACACCCACTCAGTAAGAAGCTGGTCACTGGTGCAGGTACAATGCGTTGAATTGTGGTCATTTTCTGCTCCTATAACAAATCGTTAATCCGGACACATCCTCTGCCTGTATGCTGCTAATTCTGGCTTCTTGAGCCCCTGTTGAGCCTTTGGTAGCAATGCCATCAGCTGCCTCGGCCCCAAGGTCTGGAATTCCCTCTCTACATCCCTCCACCTCACTTTTCTCCTTTGAAAATCGACATAAAACCGAGCCATTTCTCCAAAGCTGACACATATCCCCCACAGTGGTACAGATTTTTGCATTAGAATGCACCTGTAAAGCACCTTGATATACACATTGTTACATTAAAGGTGCCATATAGATACAAGTTGTTGTTGTAAATTGAATGGAGCATTTGCTGACGTTATAATAGTGAGTTCGCTTTGAAGCTATTTCACCGAAATAAGTACACTACTTCAAAGAAGTAATAACCTCAGGGTAGATACTTTTTAATCAACCTGTTCAGATTACTCATCTCTGGAGCAGGTGGGACTTAAACCTAGGCCTCCTGGACCAGAGGTAGGAGCATTACCACTGTGATACAAAGCACTTGCACAGATCCTCAGGTTATTGTCCTCACCCAAAACATCTTCAGCTGCTTTCTCCTTCCTCCGCCACAAGGCCAGAAGTGACAATGTTCACTAATGATTCTCAGATCCTGAAGCAGCCCATGTCCAAATGCAGCCAGACCAGGACGGTATCCCAAGGTTTGGGCTAACAAGTGACAAGTGACAAGTGACGTGCAGGCGACGCAAATGCTGAATAGTGACCACCTGCAGCAAGAGAGAAT
This sequence comes from Ginglymostoma cirratum, assembly GCA_024137785.1. Lineage (NCBI taxonomy): Eukaryota > Metazoa > Chordata > Chondrichthyes > Orectolobiformes > Ginglymostomatidae > Ginglymostoma > Ginglymostoma cirratum. The sequence goes on along the minus strand of JAHRHZ010000086.1, from coordinate 8,411,705 downwards.
CTAACTAGCATCCCCTTGGCTTTCAATGGCATTACCGTCACCACCGCCATTATGTCAGCAACCACAGCCTCCCCAGTGGCGCTGTTGAGCAGCAGAGTTGATGGGACTATCTCAGGGGTCCTGGTTCTACTGAAAGGCCTTCTGCACTGCTGGCCTTGTCACTGCTCAAGTGCTTCATCATTAGCAATGTGGACCCCTTGCCAATACCTCCACAAGAGTTGCCCTAAGTCTTCCATTGCTCAAGTTAGAAGGGAAAACTTTGACCTCCCTTTGTATCCATCCATTTTTGGTTATGTGCCATTTGACTGAACGTGATTCCGAATCTCTCAAGCGTTCACAAGCACAGAATATCTTTCAAACGTAGCATTGGAAAAATCATTTGAAGGGCGTTTAGCAGCTGACTATCTGTCGATTTTGTGATGCAGGCCTTGTGAAAAGAGTGTAAAATGGCACAATGAAATATTCATACATAAAATTCTCATAGTAATGACTTGGATTGATGATGCCAACCTCACATTGTTGCTTTGAATTGTGAGGTTTATTTGAATGGATGTTAATGTTTAATCATGAGACATTTACTGCATTACAAAAAGTTCTTTCAAAAGCACAATAGGTCCATGGATAATGCAAACAGCATATCGTAAGAGACAGCACAATATGGTGGAGGTTTATTAAAATACTTTCTTCCCCAATCAAGAATGGCCAGTGAAAGGCACCACAGCACTCAATGTGTCCGAGAGCATTTTGAAGGTTAGAAGAGTTAGCAGATATAATTGACATCTGAGTACTTTTAATCCACGTGACACATCTCCCTGGGGCTACTTGGCAGCACCAAGACACAAACTAAGCAACTTTGATAAGTTACAAGATTGTCCCGTACAAAAAAAAGTGTTAAAATGAAATTGCGACAATCAACATTTTGTTTTTGAACACCCGTGATTGAAAGGTTTGGAACTGTTGTAAAAAGTCATCGTTCTGAAGGGGTTAATGTTCATCTTACATTGGCTCCACCCATTCTACTAATGCCACACACCTTGGAGACGAGGTGTTCTACTCCAGCTTTCGGAGGGAGCATATGTATATGTACCATTTCCCTAAAGTCCTAGTCATGATGTCTTACTAAATGTAGTTGTAGTTATCGCTATCATGCAATTAACCCCCTTGTTAGCTAAGAACAGCCTGTTCTGTAGATGCTGAATGGTGGATATCCTCCACCACGAAACATTAGATAGGGCAACAAAATGATTCAGAAAAGATTTACAAGGATGTTGCCAGAGCTGGAAGGTTTGAGCTATAGGGAGAGGCTGAATACACTGGGGCTATTTTCTCTGGACTGTCAGATGCTGAGGGGTGACCTTATGGAGGTTTATAAAATCATGAGGGGCATAGATAGGGCGAATAGTCAAGGTCTTTTCCCCTGGGATAGGGGAGTCCAAAACTAGAGATCATAGGTTTAGGTATGAGGGAAAGATTTAAAAGGGACGGAAGGGGCAACATTTTCTCGCAGAAGGTGGTACGTGTATGGAATGAGCTGCCAGAGGAAGTGGTGGAGGCTGGTACAATTACAACATTTAAAAGGCATCTGGATGGGTACATGAATAGGAAGGGTTTAGAGGGATATGGGCCAAATGATGGCAAATGGGACTAGATTAATTTAGGATATCCAGTCGGCATGGACTAGTTGGACTGAAGGGTCTGTTTCCATGCTGTACGTCTCCGTGACTCTATGGCTGCATAATGAGGATTGTGGGGTAGCAATAGGGGAGGCAGTGGCCTAGTAGCCTTATCACTGGACTGTTAAAGCAGAGACCAAGTAGCATTCTGGGGACCTGGGTTCAAATCCCGCCATGGCAGATGGTGAAATTTGAATTCAATAAAATATCTGGAATTAAGAATCTAATGATGACTGTGAATCTATTGTTGGTTGTCAGGACAAAACCCATCTGGTTCACTAATACCCTGTAGGGAAGGAAACTGCCATCCTTGCCTGGCCTGGCCTACATGTGATTCCAGACCCCCAGCAATGTGGTTGACTCTTAACTGCCCAATGGGCAATAAATGCTGCCTGGGCAACAATGCCCTCATCCCATGAATGAATAAAGAACTATCTCAAACAACCCATATCCAGTACCTCACACTGATAGAGGCAAATATCACAAGATGCTAGGAATGATCACCCAGAAAAATACCAGAGCAACATTCAAGATGAGGAAGTAAAGTCACCATACTCCTGTCAGAACATAGGGCTGCTCTCTCATTCTAGGGATGACCAGTAGTGGTTTAGCTTGAGGATCACCATGCCTCAGGCAAGAGTAGAGGCTGAGAAGCTGGTGTAGGAACTGAGCCCATGTTGTTGGCATCACTTTATTGCAAAGTAGAGACCCTGCCAAGTCAGCTAACCAACATCCCATTTAAGTTAGATATGAAGTATTGAAGGTTACTATCCAACAATGGGAATAGTCTGAAGACATAACTTGTTGTTAAAAAAATCCTTCTTTAAAAGAATGATGCAAGTGCTTAATGAGAAAGGGATTATCAAAAATCACTTTTGTCCTAAACTTCACATGAAGGGCAGATGGTATCGTATTAAACAGAAGGAGGCCTGGAAACAGAGGCTAAAATTTCACCATGGAGACAGTAAACAAGACTAGGCCTTGTTTCAGGTCCCAATCCCACCCGCAGATGGGAAACCAATAAAAATTCAGATAATTACAAAGATGAAATTTTTTACCCACAGGGAACTTTCCTCCTTTCAGGGCAATGGAATCAGGGATTTTAAAACATTTTTAAGGTGGAGGTGAATACATTTTTGCTAAACAGGGGAGAGAAAGTTTATCAGAGGGGGTGGTACACAGGATTGTGGATTCGAGGTTACAATCCAATCAGCCGCAATCTTATTAGCTAGTGAGCAGGCTAGAGGGGCCAAGTCACCTTTCCCTGTTTTTTTTTGTCTGAATTTTTCAACTGAATTCAATGAAGCAGAGGAACAGGCCTGTTGACCCACCAAGCCTATGCTGATTCCTAATCCTAATTTAGATTTGCTACTTACTGCCTATCCACGGTTTCTGTCACTCTGTTCGCCTTCTGTTCGTGTGTCTATCAAGGTACGCCTTAAAGTGCCTGTTTCCACCATGTGCACTGGCAGTGCGTTCCATGCACCCCCACCACCCTCTGTGTGAAAAATTTTCCCTCCACGTCTCCCCTAAACTTTCCCTCTCTCACCTTGAACCTGTGCCATCTCGTAGGTGACCTTTCCCACCCTGTGGAAAAAAGCCTCTGACTATTCACGCCGATCATTTTGTAAGCTTCCATTAGGTCGGCCTTCAGCCTCCATCTTTCCAGTGAAAACAATCCGGGTTTATGCAACCTGTAAAGTCGTCGAACACAGACAATCAGGTGAATTATCAATTTCTTATTCCTTCCAGCTCGAACCATTAGGGAGAAATGGCACAGCAGACTCCCCACATCCAGAAAATCCACGCACACATTCTAGCTGAGGGCAAGCCCCACCCTGGTTCTTGGTGTCTAATGCACACAACTCTGGGATCAATGAAAAACAGTCAAAATCCAAATGGATTACCAGCACGCGGGGAGCCAAACAATATTTAAGGATCCCATTCTCAGATGGGGCTGAGGAGGGGATGAGGTAGTGATAATATCTCTGGACCTGTCCCTGGGATGAGGTGATGGTCTAGTGGTATTACTGCTTAGGCTATTAATCTAGAGACCTGGATAACGATCGGGGGACCTGAGTTCAAATCCTACCATGGAAGATGGTGGAATTTGAATCCAATAATAATCTGGAAATAAGGGGCTAAGGATGACCGTGAGTTAATTTTTGAGGAAAAACCCATCTGATGCCTCTTAGAGAAGGAAACTGCCATCTTTACCCAGTCTTGCCTACGATGTGACTCCAGACCCACAGCAAAGTTGTTGACTCTTAACTGCTCTCTGGGCAATAAATGCTGGTCCAACCAGTGATGCCCTCATCCTGTGAATGAATTAATACAGATCCCTAGGTTAATGTTATGGGGATGTGGGCCCAACACAGCAGATGGTGAAATCTGAATCCAATTAAATACTAAGCCTAATGGTGACCATCAATTGGTGTAAAAGCCCATTCCAAATCGGTATTTGTCCGAATGGAAACCCATCTGGTTCACTAACATCCTTCAGGGAAGGAAATCTGCTGCCCTTACCCAGCCTGGCCTACATGTGACTGCAGACCCACAGCAATATCATTGTCCCTTAACCAGCCTCGAACCATTAGAGTTGGGCCCTAAATGCTGGCCGAGCCAATGACGCGTTGAAAGAATTTTAAAAAGATTTCACCGAAACTTTCCATTCCACTGACACTAACATCCTCGTGCATTTATCGCAGTTGGTGTGTGAGTGCCCAACCCTCCCATTCTATGGACTTTGTTCAGACTCTGCCTCTGACATTTTTCTCTAGCATCAAAGACACTATCAAGTTGCTGACTGTGGGAGCTTGCAATGCACAAATTGTCTGCCGCACACGCTACTTACAACAGCAGCCACCCTTCGAGAAGAGGACTTCACTCGCTATAAAACATGAGGCATAGCAAGTTAAATCATGGCTTTAACTTGGCTTTAATCATGGGAGCAGGAAAGCTTGACGTTTCGGTCCTAGACCGAAACGTCAGCTTTCCTGCTCCTCTGATGCTGCTTGGCCTGCTGTGTTCATCCAGCTCCACACCTTGTTATGTTGAATTTATTATGTTATTTTAAATCCGTTCCTTCTGTGACTCCGAGCATGGGAGCTACTGAGGAGTAGCATTACCCACTCATTTCCAGTCACTGATTGTCCTCTCCTGAGCTGACCTTGGCTGACAAGGGCAGGACTTAAACACTTAATAGTAAGGTCTTGGGGAGTGTTGCTGAACAAAGAAACCTTGGAGTGCAAGTTCATAGTTCCTTGAAAGTGGAGTCCCATGTAGACAGGGTTTTAAAGAAGGTGCTTTTCTTTATTGATCAGTGCATTGAGTATAGGAGTTGGGACATCATGTTGCAGCTGTATGCGACATTGGTTAGACCACTTTTGGAATACTTTGTACAATTCTGGTCTCCCCGCTATAGGAAGGGCATTGTGAAACTTGAAAGGGTTCAGAAAAGATTGTCAAGGATGTTTGTTGCCAGAGTTGGAGGGTTGAGTTACAGGGAGAGGCTGAATAGGCTGGGGTTATTTTCCCTGGAACGTTGGAGACTGAGGGGTGATCTTATAGAGATTTATAAAATCATGAGGGGCATGGACAGGGCAAATAAACAAGGTATTTTCCTCAGGTTGGGGGAGTCCAAAACTAGAGTGCATAGGTTTAAGGTGAGAGGGGAAAAATTTAAAAGGGACCTAAGGGGCAGCTTTTTCCCACAGAGGGTGGTGCGTGTATGGAATGAGCTGCCAGAGGAAGTGGTGGAGGCTGGTACAATTACAACATTTAAAAGGCATCTGGATGGGGACATGAATAGAAAGGGTTTAGAGGGATATGGGCCAAATGCTGGCAAATGGGACTAGAGTTATTTAGGGTATCTGGTTGGCATGGACGAGTTGGACTGAAGGGTCTGTTTCCATGCTGTACAGCTCTATGCCTCTTGACACTATGACTTGCACCAAATGCCACCCTCTAACATCAGTGTGGTTCCGTGGTTAGCAATCTTTCCTGTGAGTCATAAGGCTCTGGGTTGAAGTCCTGCTGCAGAGTACAACAATCCAAGCTGACACTCCAGTGTGGTGCTGAGGGAGTGCTGACCCGTTGGAGATATTGTCAGATTTTACACTGAAGCCTCTTATGCTTGTTTGGGTGGTTATACCAAACCTATGGCATCTTTTTGAGGGACAACAATTAAGCGCCTTGAACAGTATTTGAACCTAGGATCAATATTACCAAATATAAAATCGTATTGCTGCTCACAAGAAATTGCTGTGTGCAAATTGAATGCCATTTTTCCTTCATTACAACAGCGGCTACAAGTTAAAGGGTCTATAAAGTGCTTGAGACAGCTGGTGGTTACAAAAAGCACTGTATAAATGCTCAGTCTTTTTTTACAATGCACGGGCCACAGATCTTATGCTGTCTTCAAGTCTGACTGAACTATGCATTTTGAGGCATGTGAATCATTGGATCATACAACGCCGCAGAGACCCTTCAGCCCATCGAGCCCGCATTGACCTATTGTGGGGTGGCATGTCGGCTCAGTGGTTAGCTCTACTGCCTCACAGCACCAGGGACCAAGGTTTGGTTCCAGCCTCAAGTGACTGTGTGTGTGGAGTTGCACGTTCTTGCTTGGCTATGTGGGTTTGCTATGGTTTCATCCCACAGTCCAAAGATGTGCAGGTTAGGTGGATTGACCTTGTTAAATTTGCCTATGGTATCCAGAGATGTGCAGATTAGGTGGATTGGTCAGTGTAAGTAAGGAGTAGGGGGATGGGTCTGGGTGGGATGCTCTTTGGAGTGGTGGTGAGGACTCAATGGGCTGAATGGCCTACTTCGACACTGCAGGGCTCTGTCTACATTAATCTAATTTCCCAGGACTTGGCGAGCATTGAACATTATGATTTTTCTAGGTGCTCATCTTACGTACCTTTTCAAAGTTGTGAGATTGCCCCATCTTTACTACTCTTGGAGTCAGTTCGCTGGGCAGCTGGTTTACAATGCAGAGTGAGGTCAATACCAGGAGTTCAGTTCCCACCTTGACTGAGATATGGAAGGCAGTATAACATAGGTTAACAAGGCTGATACCTGGACTTGAGGAGTCAAGTTAGGGGGAGACGTTATACAAAATAGTCCTGTTTTTCTGCAGATTAAGGGGTGATCTGATCAACATCTTCAAGATATTAACAGGAAAAGAGAGGGTGGATAAAGATAAACTATTTCCACTGGGTTGGGGATCCTAGAACTAAAGGGGGCATAGTCTGACAATTAGAGCCACACCGTCCAGGAGAGATGTTCTGCAGCACTTCTACACACAAACAATGGTAGAGGGTTAGAACTCTCTTTCACAAATGGAAGTGGATTCTCCATTAGTTGTTAATTTTAAAATCTGAAATAGATCATTTTTATTGTTAAGCAAAAGTATTAAGGGATACGGGCCAAAGGCAGGTGCATGGGTTGGGCTACAGAACGGCCAAGGTCTCATTGAATGGCAGAACAGGTTTGAGGGGCAGAATGGCCGACTCCTATTCTTATGTTTTACCTTGAAGGACTCTCCTTCTCAACCTCTCCCCTCAGCTGAGGAGTTTAAAATCACCACCAGTCCTCTCTCTCTCTCTCTCTGTAATGAGACAGCAGCCCCATGGTAACTTTACCTTACCTTCCCAGAGGGTAAAGCAAAATTCCCTAAATCCCCTCTAAACCTTCTGCCCTTCACTTTAAATTCACATGCCGTTTATTTTTAAAGGGAATGGAAGGATATAAAGCAATAACAACTTGCATTGATATAGTGCCTTTCACCTAGTTAAATGGTACACAGTGTTTGACAGGCATGTTGCCATTGGAACAATTTTCAAAGCATTTCCACATTGATCAGTATCCCTGATTGTGGGTAGATTTTTTTTGCTACTATCTCATTGCTAAATATGCAATAAATGGAAGACGGAAGGAGTTAGGTCTGTACAGTAGCAAACATGGATACAGAGATCCACTGTGGCACCAAATGAGTTAACAAAATACTAGGTAGCTCTACACGATGTCTCAATCTCTGATTTTGATCCCTTTGGATTAAAGCAAAGTGGAGGGGGGCGGTGGGTGTTGTGTGGGGAAGGGGATTGGTGTGTGAATGGAAGACTGAACTAATCTGGTGTTCTGAATTGGTTAATCCTCTCCAAAGCAGACAGTCACCGTTGAGCTCCATAGTGTGTGCCACACCTATCCACTCAAGAGGTGACTCAGTCCCAGTGGAATGCTACGCAGCCAAAAGGAAGTCATCAGCTCAGGCCAGGCATACCCACAAAGTCTCACGGAGCGCTTTCGCTAGCAATCCAGCTCTCCACTGAGAAAAAAAGAGAGAGGTATTTCCTCTCTGCCTGAGGACTGAAAATTGTCATTGTGACCGCCGTGTTTCACGGCCAACACAACCTGCCCACTCACAGCAGAGCTAGGAGTCATGTGTGACTGCGCCATACAGTCACATTTCTCCCAGCATGCCACTTTGTGTAACAGAAAACCAAGAAAGATTAAAAGACAAGGCACACAAATTCATAGAATCCCTATAGTGTGGAAACAGGCCCAACAAGTCCACACCAGCCCTTGGAGCATCCCACCCATCCCCATCCCCAGACACTATGGGCAATTTAGTGTGGCCAATCCACCTAGCCTGTGGGAGGAAACCTATGCAGACACAGGGAGAATGTGCAAACTCCACACAGACAGTTGCCTGAGGGTGGAATTGAACCCAGGTCCCTGGTACTGTGAGGCAGCAGTGCTAACCACTGAGCCACTGTGCCACCCTACCACCCAATGCCATTTATGCATGGTCAATAGAGAAAATTAGGGTTCTTTGACAAAATGTGTCGGTCACTGCATCTCCACTAAAGCTGTCGCTTTGTCAGGATCTGGGAAAAGTCCTGTTGCTGTCGGTACATGTTCAACGTACTTGTTCTTCAATTGCATCTTCTTGTTGTTCATACATAGCTGGCAGGGGAGACACCTTGATCAAATTGCCAGTCCTCTCAGAGGTATTGAGATCATCGCCGGACTGAGATCGTGACTGGGGGCGTTGGAGGACCTGCAGGTTGAGCTAGCCTTTAGGCTGGCTTCGGCCTAGCGCCTATTCGGGGAAAAGCCGACCCGCAACTATGGCGTCAGCAAGCCCCCGTGCCCCAGGGAGTCCGGTATACAGTCAGGGTGCGTGTGAAGAAGGAACGCCAGTCGACCGGACATTCTTAGCGAAGAGAGTTCTCTTGGATGGCTGTGGGTTCCAAGCAGCAGTGGGGGTGGGTGGGTGCCTCATTGCGGAGTTGCCACACAGGAATGCTCCCGCCAAGACTAATTAATGTCTACGCCCCGGTGGTAAACAGCGAGCAGTTGGTCCCATCCTGCAGCGGCTCCCACTGCAGCTGGAGATGTCCAGGCTGCTCATTCTGGCCAGAGACTTCAACCGCATCACCGATGTGGACGATCTGGAGGGGCCGACAGTAAACCGGAACCCACATTCAGATTCCTGATGGAAACGGTTAAAGACATCAAGTTGTGCGACGTCTTTAGCACCTCCGCAGATGGAGCGCAGTGCGGATACACCTGGTCGCGGCCAGACGTATTCTATCCGCTCAAGGATGGGTTTCCCGGTTGCATCCCGCACGTTCCTGGTCAGATCTGCCGACGTCAAGCCGGTGTTCTTCTCTCACCACTGCCTCCTGCTGGCTGACTGTCACCTACAGGATGACCAGCAGACTGGCAAGGGAACGTGGAAGCTAAACATTAAATTGTTGAGCCCAGGACACCCTGAGGAGCTCAAAAGGGAATAGACAGGTTGGAGAACCATGAAACCCCTCTTTGAGTCTCCAGTGGACTGGTGGGAAACAGTCAAAGGGAACATCAAGAGGTTCTTTACCTTCAAAGGTGGAGGCGAGATTCCAAACTCCAGAAAAGGCATGTAGAACCTACTCCTGCTGCAGATGATGAGGGTCAATGTCATGGAGGGTCTCAAGGAGGTGAAGAGCCAGCAAGCCTAGCTCTTTGCCTCAGAGGCTTCTGTGAACTGCTGACCTCCCCCATTGGCTCTCCAGCTTGAAGAGCCCACCCGCCATCTTTGTTTGGCCAAGCGGGCGCATCCCCTTGCCGCCAATTGTCAAATCCAGACAAAAGGACCATATCAGGTAATCACATCCTATACAGTCTGAGGTTTACGGATCACACTGGACTCTGGTATCAGAGCACCTTCTTAAAATGTAAAATCCTGCCAGTAGACTCCATAAACGTGAAGTTGCCTCCTTTCCCCTCAATGGTCTTTGTTCTCTATATCAATGCAGTGATTGTTCCTCATTGACAACAAACAGGTTGTCCTTCATTGCCTCACTGATAACATGGAGATTAGCAGGGTGTTCTGAGCAATGTATCATCACAATGACAAGAGAACTCACAAAAAGGTTCGAAAACAAAGGCCATGACATCCTCCTGATTACTTGGACAGAGATTTCCAACAACATATGAACTGGTAGATGTTAGATTTCAAATCTCAGCCTCCAAATATTATTATTCCTTATTCGAACCTTACTTCTTCAGGAGTGTTCAGTGCTTAAAAGCTAATTAACAGACCAAAT
>JAHRHZ010000086.1:8386126-8399840 GCA_024137785.1 Ginglymostoma cirratum | reverse complement strand
AACTGGAGCAAGGCCCCTGTGTGGACTGGAGGCAAGGCCCAGCGCGGACTGGAGGCTAAGACCCTGTGCGAACTGGAGGCAAAGACCCTGTGCGAACTGGAGGCAAGACCCCTGTGTGAACTGGAGTGCACGCCAGGCACAGACTGGAGGCAAGACCTGGCATAGACTGGAGGCAAGGCCCTATGTGAACTGGAGCAAGGCCCTGTGCAAACTGGAGGCAAGGCTCTGTGAGGACTGGAGGCAAGGTCCTGTGTGAACTGGAGAAAAGCCCTGTGTGAACTGGAGCAAAGCCCCTGTGTGAACTGGAGCAAGGCCCTGTGTGGACTGGGGGCAAGGCCCGGCGCGGACTGGAGGCCAAGGCCCTGTGCGAACTGGAGGCCAAGGCCCGGTGTGAACTGGAGCCAAGGCCCGGCATGGACTTGTGGCAACTTTATTTTTGCAATTTATTCCTAAGATTTTATACCTAGATATCTTGTACCCAAGATGGTGTGAAGTACCATACTGTTGAACTTTTCAATTCTTTAATTTTCTAATTTATTCCTAAGAATCTGTACCTTCCTACTTTTGTACTTAAGATGGCACCGTAAGCAGAGACTTTGCAAACTTTTCACTGCACTCATGTGAGTATGTGTGACACTAAAGCTAATTCTAACTCTAAATAGCTGACCTGCACATGTCTCCCGCTGGAGTTCGCTGGAACATGTTCCCTATAGTACAACATCATCTCAAATGGACATTATTGGTAGTGAAGTGCTTTGGGACATTCTGAGGATATGAAATTTGCTCTGTAAATACAAGCTCCTTCCCTTTCTCTCATCAAATAGAATGTCATAGAATGCCTCTGGTTAGATGACACTGAATCACTTTGATCAGTTCTGGGCACCACACATTAGGAAGGATATGGAGTCAGAGAGCCGTACGGCACGGAAACAGAACCTTCGGCCCAACTCGTCCATACCGATCAGATATCTTAAATTAATCTAGTCCCATTTGCCAGCATTTGGCTCATATCCCTCTAAACCCTTCCTATTCATGGACCCATCCAGATGCCTTTTAAATGTTGTAATATAACCAGCCTCCACCACTTCCTGAGGCAGCTTATTCCATACACGCACCACCCTCTGCATGAAAAAGTTGCCCCTTAGGTCCCTTTTAAACCTTTCTCCTCTCACCTCAAACCCATGCCCTCTAGTTTGACTCTCCTACCCTGGGAAAAAGGCTTGGAGGCAGTACAGTGTAGAGCTAGTTCTGGTGAAATTAAAAGGTGAGATTGTACAAACTACTTCTTTGAACTCCATGTGATATGGTCACAGTTTTCATGTTTTAATGTGAACTGATACAGTAGTTAGTAAGAAAATATTTCTGCTGATTACAGAAGTTAAGACTAGAGGTCATAGTCTAAAAACTAGAACCAGGCCAATCTGGATTGATGCAGACAAAGCATGGTAGAACTCTGTTCTACAAACAATCTAAGAATGATTAATTTCTGTTAGCCAAAGATATTAAGGGATACAAGGCAAATACAGAGTTAGCTCCGTTGACACACAGAACAGATACACGGGGCTGAGTGGCCATCTCCAGCTCGTACGTTCCTTGTACAGGTGATTCTATTTGATGTGGGACAAAGTCAGGCTTCAAATATTGCATGTCGACCGAATATTATCCACTTTCAGTGGATATCAAAAGAGAACATTAATAGTGCCCGCCTTCATGACTGCACCAAGTGAAAGGCTGACCCATTAATCGAACTTATCTTTGAATGCAAACAAATGACTCACAAAGCCCCAATCTTCTCTCAGTTACTCTGCACTTCTGTGGTGTAATCCAAAAATCCAATTGTTAAGTTGCAAGCTTTTCTTCAACCACTAGGGGATGCTGCGGCCTACACTAATGCATTCTGGGAAGCTTGGCAATCAGGAGGCCAATTTCTAACCTGCTTTATTAATTTGTCAAAAGAATATTTCATTCCCCTCCATAAAGTGTGTATAATAGATTGTCAAAGGTTTTGGGGGCGGGTGGAAATAAGAGACCAGAACTAGGGATAAGCCAGCGTGTGAAGTCCAATCCTTGAGGTATGGATCTACATTTCCCTTCAGCCTTTTTTAAATTATTGGTCATACCTGCCCAGTAATTCTTTCACAATTTCTGCACACAGTCCCCTGAATCTCTCCCTTCCCGCCCATTTACTCTCTCGTGACCACTGCCCATGAGTGACGCTTAACACATCACGATCATAGTTCGACAGGATATCAATGGATCAACGCATCAATGTCTTACTCCCACTGGGGTGAAACAAAAAAAATGCAACAGCGTGGCTACCCAAACATTTCTCCCTCCAATTTTACATCACTGAAGTCCATGGGACAGTACACGGGTTTCCTCCAGGTGCTCCGGTTTCCTCCCACAGTCCGAAGATGTGCAAGCTAGGTGGATTGGCCATGGGAAATTGCCCGCAGTGTCCAGGGATGTTAAGACTCAATCCCTTTGCCTTTGTACTGGAGGTGTGTAAAAGACACGCCAGCAGATCTTCTTCACTAAAGAACCATGTGAGTTTTTTAATGACAATCTAGTATCTGCCACCATTAATGATACCAACTTTTGTTTTATTCCAGATTTATTTTATGAAGTGAATTCAAATACCTCAGCTGCCATGAGTGAATTTAATCTCAGCTCTCTGGAATATTAGCCTGGGTCTCTGGATTACTAGTCCAATAACATACTACATCCTCAGTTCAATCTAAATTCAGGGGGTCGCTGATTTACAAATGTCCGAGTTACGAATACTCATAATTACAAATGGGATCCAATACAGTGTTGAATTAATATTAATTTAAAAGATTCGACGTAGATCATAGATCATAGAATCCCCATAGTGTGGAAACGGGCCCTTCGGCCCAACAAGTCCACACCGACCCTCAGAGCATCCCACCCAGACCCATCTCCCTATTGCCCACCTAATCTACACATCTCTGAACACTATGGGCAATTTAGCATGGCCTATCCACCTAGCCTGCACATCTTTGGACTGACATATGAGTGTTTGCTCAGGTTTAGGAACACTTTTTACTTACTTATTTTATACTGAACTGTATTGTGTTCTGACTTGCATAAAAAATCAACTTATGATTGTACTAACGAATAGAAACCACTTGTAAGCCAGGGACTGCCAGTAGCACATTACACACATGCAAAAAATTGCAACTATTCAGAATAAGTCAGCAGACCAACGGTTGTAGTTATAATCTCCCAGTTTCTCTGCCTCTGTCACATCTGTTCTGACGGTGCCATCTTCTGTAGGGGATGCTTCGGAAATGTCCACCTTTTTCCTCAATCAAGGATTCCCTGCTACTGTGGTCAACAGGACCCTCAGTTGTGTCCGACCCATCTCCCACACTGTGTCCTCACCATAATGATGATAGGTTCCCCTTTTCCTCACTCACCACGTCCACCAGCATCTGCGTCTACAGGATTGTAAGCCGCCATTTCTCTCACCTCCAACAGAATGCCGCGACCAGACACACATTCCCCTCCACTCCCTTGTCAGCATTCTGTAGGGACCGTTCCCTCCAGGACACTGTGGTCCACTCCTCCTCCATTCCCAACACCTCCCACAGCCCTACGGCCCCTTCCCCTGTAACCGGCAAAAGTGCAACACCTGCCCATTTACCTCCTCCCTCCTCAGTATCCAAGGGCCCAAACATACCTTCCAGGTGAAGCAACACTTCACCTGCACTTCCCAGAATCTAGTCTACTGCATTCGCTGCTCACAATGTGGTTTCCTCTACATTGTGAAGACAAAACACTGACTGGGCGGTGGCTTTGCAGAATACCTACGTTCTGTCCGTAAAAATGACCCAGGTTTCCAGATGTCTGTCACTTCAGTACACCACCCTGTTCTGCAGGCAACATCTCTGTGTCAGGCCTGCTGCAGTCCTCCAACAAAGCTCAGCACAAGCTGGAAGAACAGCACCTCATTTTCTGCTTGGGAACTCTATAGCCTCTAGGACTGCGTATCAAGATCAATAACTTTAGAGCCTGATTCCATCCTTCCAAGTATTTTACCCACTCCCACATGTGGTTCTGTTATGATATGGTGTGGAGCTGGTTGAACACAGCAGGCCAGGCAGCCGAAACATCAACTTTCCTGCTCCTCTGATACCGCTTGGCCTGCTATGTTCATCCAGCTCTACACCTTGTTATCTCAGATTCTCCAGCATTGGCAGTTCCTATTATCCCTGTTATGGCGCGAGTTGCTTTGAGCACTGTCACCCATTCCTGCATATTCCTGGGCCCATTCTCACGTTATATTGGGAACTAAAACAAAGTTGCTGGAAAAGCTCAGTAGGTCTGGCAGCATCTATGGAGGAGAAAACAGAGTTAATGTTTCGGGTCCAATGACCCTTCCTCAGAACAGGTCACCGGACCAGAAACGTTAACTCTGTTTTCTCCTCCACAGGTGTTGCCAGACCTGCTGAGTTTTTCCAGCAATTTCTGCTTTTGTTTCACATTGCATGGGGTGCTTTCAGTACAGCTCACCCATTCCCTCCTACACTTAGCTCTTCTTATCACTTATTCAGCTTTCCCTTTGTCCTGGCCTGCTATCCATTATCTCCTCGTTTACCTCCTGCCCTTCATATCTCTCTCAGTCTGTGCTCCATCTCCATTTATCCATTAAATAAAAACCAAAAGAACTGCAGATGCTGTAAATCAGGAACAAAAACAAAGTTGCTGGAAAAGCTCAGCAGGTCTGACAGCATCTGTAAAGGAGAAAACAGAGTTAACGTTTTGGGTCCGGTGACCCAGCCACCATCAGTTCTGTGGAAAGGTCACCGGACCCGAAATGTTAACTCTGTTTTCTCCTTCACAGATGCTGCCAGACCTGCTGAGCTTTTCCAGCAACTTCTGTTTTTGTTCCATATATCCATTCTCTTTCCCCACTGCCCCCGTTCAGTATGAATATCACCTTTTCCTGATTGCTTAAGTTCTGATGAAACGTCAGCTTTGTTTTACTTCTACAGATGCTGCCGTGTTTCACCAGCAGTTTTTGTTAATTGTGTTAATCCTGCCGCCTGCTTTAGTCACATGAACCGAGATCATGGGCAGGGCTCAGAGGATTTCTCTCCCCTTGAGGAGGTGGGTTTTTTGAGCAAGGCAGATGTAACCTAAGGAGCTCATTGAAAGGTGATATCTCCAACATCCGCCTCCCCCTCTCTCCCTATTTATTTCAGAGCCCTCTTCCCCTCCCCCATTTCTGATGAAGGGTGTAGGCCCAAAACGTCAAGCTTTCCTGCTCCTATGATGCTGCTTGGCCTGCTGTGTTCATCCAGCCCCACACCCTCTGGCTTGATTTGTTTTTAGCACGCGTAAGTCCCAGAGTGGGTCTTGAACCCACAACCGCCTGATTCAGATCAAAGACCAGGAGCTGTGCCACAGTGACAAATTGTCGTTACTGTTGCCCCACTCTTTGCAAACAATTGACACACAGGATCTTCCTGTGCATACCTCCCGGGCTGATTCACTACTGAGGCTGCACTGGGCCCTGGGACTGTGCCTTAATTCTAATGAAATCACACAGGCAACACACAGAGAGCAGGGTGTAACCAAAAAAAAAATGTCTTTACTTCCTGAGCAGTCTGAGTCACCGCACAATTAAACTCCCTTATCTTTGACCCATTTCTATTTTGCTTCAGCATTTTTCAAATTTCTTTCACTGCATTTAAATTCCCTGATGTTTGAACGATCCAAGTTTTGTGCATTTGCTGACTGCCAATCAGTTTGAATAGGGGTGAAAAGAATGGGCCAATTTAGTAGCAGGTGCTCTGAACAGAGTCTAGACTCCAGGCTGATCCTGAAGCTGACTTTAGCAAAGGAGGTTGTCAACTATCTATACTATCTTCTTTCCACTCTCCCCATCCCCAAACGTAAATTTAGGCTTTTTCAAATCATCTACTCGTCCTAGCATTGTGAGTGAATTCACACCAATCTGCCATTCCTTCGCAAACATTTTGCCTTCCATCAATCATCTCATGTGTTAGCTGGTGATGCACCTGGAACTTGAAGTTCCGAGTCCCAGAGCCCTACTCCAAGCGGGATCAAGGCTGGTGCTCCAGTCCAGCACACTGTCAAAAACCCGGTCTACAATGGTTATAATGAGGTCAGCCGGGTGGATCTCATAGAGCATGACCTCCCTGATTGGGGCAGTTAACCTGGTCCAATCAGGGAGCCCTGGCTGACTGATATAAACAGGAGTGTCAGGGGGTTCTGCTCACTCTGAGAGCTGGCTCTGATCAAGCTGGGTCAGTGTCATGTACTGAGCACGTGTAAATAAAGGGTGACTTGGTGATGGGATACTGGCCTCTGTGGAGTTATTTCAGATGATGTGTCAGACAGACAAGCCATCTGTCTGTCGGGGAAAGAGACTCCACTTTATTTCACAGGACGGCTGTCTCGCCAAAGTCCTGGCCAATACTTGATGGTTGCATTTCAATGTCACCACGCAGTGGGCAATCCCATGTGTGGATATTCATGGGCACGCGAGCTGACTTGATCCCTCTGTACAGAAAGATCAATCCAGCTAATGATCGGGCTGACACCTCAACGTCAGACCTTGACTCATCTTTTAATGATTTTCTGGCCATTAGGGGTCCAAGAAGGATTTCCCTTCCTCAGCTGCTTCACAACCGCAAAAGTGTTTCCCCTTAAAGCATAGTGTCACGGGAGTGATTTAAACACAACACACACACCAGCACTTAGAAGAGTTGCTTGTCAGAGAAGACTTGAAACTAATGTCCTGTAATCATGCCTCTTGGCTGGACAGATTCCATAGCACTGAGAAAGGGTCACTGTTCTGAGGAAGGGTCACTCAGCCTGAAAAGTTAACTCTGATTTCTCTCCACAGACCTACGGATCTTTTCCAGCGATTTCTGTTTTTGTTCCATAGCACTATCCTGAAGAAGACAGGGGAGGTATCGCTGGCATTAAGAGTAAAAAGGGTTTTCACTGATCTTTGTTCCATTTGTCCACACGATGAGGGCATTGTGGAGATACTGGATACTGCAAAGGCTATGGGCCCTGACAACATTCCCGCAACAGTACTGAAGACTTGTTCTCCAGAACTTGCCGCTCCCCTAGCCAAGCTGTTCCAGTGCAGTTACAACACTGGCATCTACCCAACAATGTGGAAGATTGCCCAGGCAAATCCTACACACAAAAAGGGCATATCCAACCTGGCCAATTACGGCCCCTTCAGTCTACTCTCAAGCATCAGTAAAGTGATGGAAGGTGTCACCAACAGCGCTATCAAGCAGCACCTGCTCAGCAATAACCTGTTCAGTGACGCCCAGTTTGGGTTCTGCCAGGGCCACTCAGCTCCTGATCTCATTACAGCCTTGTCTCAAACGTGGACCAAAGAGCTGAATTCCAGAGGTGAGGTGAGAGTGACTGCCCTTGATGTCCAGGCTGCATTTGACCGGGTGTGGCATCATGGAGCTCGAGCAAAACTGGAATCAATGGGAATCAGGGGGCAAAAGCTCCGGTGGTTGGAGTCATATCTGACACATAGGAAGATGGTCGTGGTTGTGGGAGGTCAATCATCTCAGCTCCAGGACATCTCTGCAGGAGTTCCTCAGGGTAGTGTCCTAGGCCCAACCATCTTCAGCTGCTTCATCAATGACCTTCCCTCCATCATAAGGTCAGAAGTGGGGATGTTCGCCGATGATTGCACAATGTTCAGCACCATTGATGACTCCTCAGATGCTGAAGCAGTCCACGTTCACATGCAACAAGATCCAGGCTTGGGCTGACAAGTAGAAGTGACATTCGCGCCACACAAATGCCGGGCTATGACCAACTCCAATATGAGACAATCTAACCACCCCTTGACACTCAATGGTGTTACCATAACTGAATCCCCCTCTATCAACATCCTGGGGGTTACCATTGACCAGAAACTCAACTGGACTCACCACGTTAACGCAGTGGCTACAAGAGCAGGCCAGAAGTTGGGAATATTGTGGCAAGTAACTCACCTCCTGACTCCTCAAAGCCTGTCCACCATCTACAAGGCACAAGTCAGGAGGGTGATGGAATACTCCCCACTCGC
This sequence comes from Ginglymostoma cirratum, assembly GCA_024137785.1. Lineage (NCBI taxonomy): Eukaryota > Metazoa > Chordata > Chondrichthyes > Orectolobiformes > Ginglymostomatidae > Ginglymostoma > Ginglymostoma cirratum. Next base: position 8,391,739 of record JAHRHZ010000086.1, on the reverse strand, counting down.
CTGGATGAGTGCAGCCCCAACAACACTCAAGAAGCTCAACACCATCCAGGACAAAGCAGCTCCCGCTTGACTGGCACCACATCCACAAACATCCACTCCCTCCACCACCGACGCTCAGTAGCAGAAGTGCGTACCACCTACAAGATGCACTGCAGAAATTCTCTTCCAAACCCACGACCACTTCCATCTAGGAAGACAAGGGCGGCAGATACATGGAAACACCACCCACTGCAAGCTCCCCTCCAAAACATTCACCATTCTGATTTGGAGATATATCACCACTCTTTCACTGTCGCTGGGTCAAAATCCTGGAATTCCCTCCCTAATGGCATTGTGGGTCAACCTACAGCAGATGGACTGCAGCAGTTCAAGAAGGCAGCTCACCGCCATCTTCTCAAGTGGAAAATAGGGACGGTTCAGCCAGTAATGCCCACATCCAGTGAATGAATATATTTTAAAAATTCACTGGCTGAGCCAGCATCTCTATTACTCAGCCATAATTGCCCAGGAAACATTTAAGAATCAATTAGATCACTGTGGATCTGGACTCAATTACTAGACCAGGTAAGGGTGGCAGATATCTTTCTGTGAAGTAGTGAACAAGTGGGATTTAATGTTAGCTCAGTTGGCCGGAGAGCAGGTTTGCAATGCAGAGAGAAACTCCAACAGTATAAGTTCAATTCCTGCATTGGCTGAGGTTACCATGAAGGACTTTCCTTCTCAACTGAGGTTTGGTGACTCTTTGGTTAAACCACCATCTCCCTCTAATGAGAGAGTAGGCAACTTTAACATTTTTTAAAGACAATTGGTGTGGTAACATCATCACCCTGAGGCTAGCATTTTATTCTAAATTTTTAAATCGACTTTAAGTTTCACTATCTATCACAGTAGGATTTGAACCCACTTCCAGTTGGAGTTAGGGCACACTGAGTCCCATGACATTACCATCATGCAATTCCCTCCACCTGATACTGTGCTGTTCCAATGAGGCAGTAAACATCACCACAAGAAGTGATGCAATGTCACATGATTCAGCTCTGATTTGTGGCGTTGTGACAAGATGAGGCCACAGTAAAGTCTTCCTGAAGAAAAATGGGGTATTTTTCCATTGCCTCAGCAGCTTCACTAGCTAAACTTTAGTGGGGAAAACGTCACTGGTAATGCTATTGCATCCTGGCAATATCTAACCCGCAGCTGGGAAAGACAGCATCCGCTCATCACCGAGAGATCCTTGCAGGATCTTGCTGTGCCCTGCTGCGGCATTGGAACATCAGACAATTACTGCATGATAGCGGTGATGGCAATTTAACAGTGTCTTTCAAGTGCAACTGCCTCAGCTTGGGCTTCCGGAAGGTGCTATAGGAATGCAGGGAGTCTCGTTTCTGCCATCATATCGTATGGCTGGCTGCAGCGATGAATATCCGCAGTTAATGTGAGCCAGGATGTGACGTAAGGACGGTTATCCTGGCTTCAGTGTCCAGAGGCTTATTTGGAACACTCTGGCTTGGCAAGAAACCATCGCAGGGCATTGATTTGACGTCAAGCACAGGATGGCAAAGGAACAAAAAGCCGGTGGCACAGGAAATGACTGAAGTTCCCTCATCATTTGTCCAACATCCTCAGCCACAGGTCAGTTGAGGAGACGCTGTTTCTGAGGTCGATAAGAGGTTATTACCCTTTGTTTCGGTGCTCCCTCATGAATTTAGCTGGAGCCTGCATCAATTCCTGCAACAGGAACCTTCAAATGCTTGCATCTGCTGGGGGGAATTATGGGGCAAAAGAGAACAAGGGAGCTAGCACATCCCCTGAGGATGGGCCAAATTGCCTCCCAGATCATCCTTGCACTGCCCGCTGTCAATAAAATGTCAACAAAGTGATCCCTAATGGTGCCTTTGATTAGGGGGTGGGGAGGCCATCTGCCCCAGTTCCTTCACGTCTCACTATTAGCAAAATGCCTCAACAGCGGCACCTCCTATTTACCTCAGCTCAGTGCCCGGTCACAACTCCCCTCTGTAGCTTTCCACTCTGGAGGTGAGTCTTGTCCAGACTGGACGGCCACATTAATAAAAAGGAAAACATCAATTTACATTCCTTGATTCCGTCCTTTGAGGAGACGCAGATTAAGACGTAGGGAAAGTTGTTCCAATTCCAACTATTCTTTGAGGGGTGGGACTGTGGTAATGGTTAGTGAAGGAACCATGTTGAGGTGTGTACAGTTGGGGTTATTAATGGTCAGGCATTCGGTCACTTATGGGCTACATGCACAGCACTGCTTGTACATATTTGATTGATACTTAATTTACAAGCCAGCCACCAGACTCTGTTCCTCAGTCAAGTTTCATAAGGTCTTTTTTTTTGAGCAGATCATGGATCCAAAGCTGACACACTGTATATTGTTTCCCTGTTCATGGAGCTGACTGCCCTTTACTCCTGATCGCTAAGATCACAACCTAGTTTTGTCTTTGTCTCAATGGAGAGCTTAGAGCCAGCAACTCCCCAAGAGTTATTGGATACTTCCCAAGAGACAACCACTGGGGAGCAAAAAAAATGTCATTGGAGAGATCAAGAAGGAACAAACACCTTGAGATATTACTGGAAAAAGAAAAGACTTTCATTTTGCACTCATCAGGACAATTTGCAAGAATACCAATTCAAGGGGGAAACCAGCATTGACCACTGATTGAAGCGAGAGTGCCGATGGGTTGGTACTTGGACTCTGACTGGTAGATGTGTTGTCGTGGAGAGTGCACTGGTTGATGACGATTGACGGTTAACTGTCAGGTTTTGTTTCAATCTTAAACGAGGCAGGTTGGCTCTGATTGGTCGGGATGTGATCCTGAGAAATGAGTGAGTAAGATGAGTGGCATGTGTCTTGTTAAAACAGGCGCAGTGCGTATACATATTCCATCGACATGTCTCTTGAATCTGAGTAGTTTCTGGTGCAAACATGAGCATGACTGACATGTCCTAAATATACTCCATCAGTGAACCCAAAGGCCACCTGGAGAATTCCAAAGACTATTGACCAGATGAGAGAAGAAATTCTCCCTCACCTCCATCTTAAACGGTTTGCGCATGCCCTTCAGGCCTTGATACCATACCTTAGACCAAAGGAAGCTGATGATATGAACCCCTGTCACTTTGTGCAAACATTAATCACCTAGTTCTTTGACTGTTGCATTGAGCAAGGTAAAGACAGCTTCGGAGTTGAATCTACACAAGGGTGTGCCGTTATAATGTCAACTTGGTGCATCTACCACATCATTTATCACTGTCAAACCCTCTTCAAAGCTGTCACCTTCTTCCACAGCTGTTTCTTTCACAGATATTTCATGTTTCTAAGGTGTCGGACACTTGAAATTGATACCATTTCACAAACTGACAGCACTTACATACCTCAGTAATCTCTTGAACTTTCAGACTGTCAGCAGTTCAGAGAAAATCCTTCCCTTCCCTTCTTGGACTGACTGGGTTTGTTGTCAAAGTACATGCAGGTTTTGGAATATGATACACAGAAGGATCGCCTTTTGGCACCTTGTTCCTTACCCATTGAGCAACTCAACCTTGTTGACTGAAAAACATCAATAGATTGTTTTTTTTAATCTCCAATATGTAGCCAGTTTTTTTTCTCTCTCTCAACAAAGAAAGACTTGGATTAATATCATGCCTATTAGGATAGGCCAAATCACTTTACAGCCAATTTTTCTCTTCAGGTGTAGCAGCTGTCATCGTGTAGAAAATGGGACAGATAAGGGGTGCACAGCAAGATCCCACCAAAAAAACAATCAGACACATTGATACCGGCTCACACCTTTTTTCATGACTGACTAAGTGTTTCAGATCCAGTGCAGTACTCTTTGAAGACCATTCGCTTTCATGATGTCGAAAAGGCAGGGACCAATCCTCATGCAGCCAGACCCCACACACAACAGCATCATAACGTCCAAACGATCTGCGACAGGAATTGAAACTGCTGGAGAGAAACACAGAGTTAGCGTTTCGAGTCCAGTGGTCTTTCTTTGGAACTCAAAAACGTTAACTCTGTTTCTCGCTCCGCAAATGATGCCATACTTGCTGAGTTAAAAGGGAAGTACCGCACATTGTCAATGGTCTGGTTCTACATTTATCACTTGCCAAGGGACCAGCTTCTGTGGACTGTTGCTCTGGAGCAAGAGCCGCTCATTAAAATTTCATGTTCAGTGTCCAACCCTTTCCAATTGGGGTGCATTGGCATGAAAAAGTCTGAAGCAAAATTAAAGCAAGTTGAATAAGAGTTTTTTTAATTGTGAAAATAAAAGGTTAATCATACCATTGCACTTTACGGTTCCAAACAATTATTTAAATGAAGGACATCTTTCTGCTCCAGTGCAACCTGTTTGTGTGATACACCTACAGCAATGGTCCAAGCAAGCCACCTCATAATTTGTGACCATCTTTGGCTCCAATATTGTTGAAACAATGAGCTATTCTGCGTGATTAGAAGCTATTTCAGTTGTGAAATTGATCACTGGAATTGGTCACATGTGCCTAAGTAGAGTGAAAAGTTTTGTTTTGCACACCGTACAGACGAATCATAACAAAGAAGGACATACAGATCATAGGGCACTTAGACAGAGCAAGGCACACAGGGTTACGGCTGCACAGGAGGTGCACAAAGCAAGATCAACATTAGATTTGAAGTTCGGGAGGTCCATTCAGCAGTCTGATAGCAACAGGGAAGAAGCTGTTCTTGAACCTGTTGGTGTGTGCGTTCAAGCCTCTGTATCTTCTGCCTTACGGAAAAGATTGGAAGAGAGTATGACTGAGGTGGGAAGAGTCCTTGATGATGTTGGCATCCTTTCCACAGCAACAAGAAGATTGAAAGGATGGGAGGTTGGCTCCCATGATGGTCTGGTCTGTGCACACAACTTCCTGTAGTTTCTTACAGTCCTTGGCAGAGCAGTTGCCATACCAGGCCATGATGCACCCAGGTGGAATGCTTTCTATGGTGCATCTGTAAAAGTTGGTGAGGGTCCTTATGGACATGCTGAATTTCCTTAGCCTCCAGAGGAAGAAGAGGCATGCCACCATTTCAGCTTTCTGGAGACAAGATTTACTCCAAAGATAGCTTTAGAGTCATAGAGATCTACAGTACCTTTGGCCCATTGAGTCTGTGCTGGTCCAAAACAGCCACACACCTATTCTACTCCCATTTCCCAGCACTTGGCCAATAACCTGTATGCCTTGGCATTACAAATGCACATCTAAATACTTCTGAACATTATGAGGGTTTCTGCATCTAGTACCCTTACTGGGAGTGAGTTCCAAATTTCTACCACCTTCTGGGTGAAAATGTTTTCCTCACATCCCCTCTAGACCTCCTGCTGTTTACCATAAATTTGTGCCCCCAGTCATTGATCCCGTCTCCAAGGGTAAAGGTCCCTTCCTGTCTAGACTATCTATGCCCCTCATAATTTTATACATCTCAATCATGTCCTGCCCTACTCTGAGGAAAACAACCCCAGTCTGTTCAAGATAACAAGCATGGGGCTGGATGAACACAGCAGGTCAAGCAGCATCAGAGGAGCAGGAAAACTTGACGTTTCGGGCCTAAACCCTTCATCAGAAATTGCC
>JAHRHZ010000086.1:8362078-8385726 GCA_024137785.1 Ginglymostoma cirratum | reverse complement strand
TCTCTCCCTATTTATTTCAGAACCCTCTTCCCCTCCCCAATTTCTGATGAAGGGTTTAGGCCCGAAACGTCAAGTTTTCCTGCTCCTCTGATGCTGCTTGACCTGCTGTGTTCATCCAGCCCCATGCTTGTTATCTCGGATTCTCCAGCATCTGCAGTACCTTTTATCCCAGTCTGTTCAATCTTTCTTCATCACTGAACCTCTCCAGCACAGCTTTGCTGACAAAATTGTGACATGCAAAAGTCAAAAAAAAAGTAACAACCCAGAGTTCGGTGTATTTTAATTTCAATTTTCTTCTATTGATAAATAAAAGACTCTACAAATCCAATTCATCTATTTCACTAATTATGCATTCTACCAAAACACTTGGCAATTTAGTTTTAGGATTGTAGATATCTAGTTTTTCTTATAGTTATATTCCTTTTAAGAAACTATATATTTTCTTACCTGTTGGTATAAATATTTTTTCAATCGACTCTTTCAAAATGTATTACATCCCTCTGGAACAGATGGGATTTGAACCCAAGCCTCCTGGCTTCTCTTGGTATATATCATGGGAGATGGTAAACAAGTAATTGGCATCTACCTGATGTTGTTCTCATCTTAAGGTTACAATTCACCAACTCATTTTCCAATGACCAACCCCTTCAATTCTCTCTACACTTTTAGATGTCTCAGTTTGGTCATCCTGCTTCAGGTTTCTACTCAAGATCCTGTAATCCAATCCATTCTAGGTCAAAAATCACACAACACCAGGTTCTTGTCCACCAGGTCAGCACAGTCTGGGCAGCACGATGGCTCAGTGGTTAGCACTGCTGCCTCACAGCACCAGGGACCGGGGTTTCATTCCACCCTCAGGCAACTGTTGTGTGGAGTTTACACATTCTCCCCGTGTCTGTGTGGGTTTCCTCCGGGTGCTCCGGTTTCCTCACACAGTCCAAAGATGTGCACGTTAGGTGGCTTGGCCGTGCTAAGTTACCCATAGCGTTCAGGGATGTGTAGATTCAGTGGGTTATAGGGGGAATGCACCTGGGTAGGATGCTCTGAGGGTCAGTGTGGACTTGTTGGGCCGAAGGGCCTGTTTCCACAATGCGGGGATTCTATGAAATCAGGTTTATTTGAAAACACAAGCTTTCAAAGCATTGCTCCTTCACCAGGTGTAGTGATAGAGGCACCAAGACACAATTTATAAGTAAAGGATCATTCAGCTAATGTAAAGGTATTGAATAAACCGAAAATGGCTAGCTGACTCCCTCCCATTAAATCTCTGATCAGTTAGAAAGGAGATGCAGGTTCCATTGATTAAAATGCAAATCCCAGAATTTCTTTCAAGTCAGTGCCTCAAGATAAGTAAAGATTTTATCAGCATATATAAAAGGTGACATCTCAAGTCAGACAATGCATTCTGAGGAAGTATCACTCGACCCAAACTCTAAATCTGATTTCTCTCCATAAATGCTGCCAACCTGCTGAACTCTTCCAGCCTTTGCTGTTTTTGTTCCTATAATCCAGGTTGGCTGAGTCTGTCATCACAACTGAATCTCTACATTCCATTGAGTCAGTGTCGGACTTTCTCCAAGGATACAACATCTTTCTGTAGGTACTACCCAAAACTGAATATAACACTGACCCCAGTTCTGGTTTAAATACATTATTTATAACATTTGTAAAACCTATTTCAAAAACATTTCAAATTGAGGCCAGGTTTAGGCCCGAAACGTCAAGTTTTCCTGCTTCTCTGATGCTGCTTGACCTGCTGTGTTCATCCAGCCCCATGCTTGTTATCTCGGATTCTCCAGCATCTGCAGTACCTTTTATCTCCACCTATGGAGTATTGTGTGGTCTCCCTACCACAGAGGGAGTGCAGTAGAAGTTCTCTAGGCTGATACCTGAGTTGGCTGGACTGTCCTTTGAGGAGAAATTGGTTTGACTGTACTCACGAGAAAGACGAGAGTGGGACCTGATTGAAACAAATGAAGTTCTAACAGGCCTGGACAGACTGAGTGCATGGAAGATGGTTCCCTTGGTCGGACAGTCTAAAACCTGGGAATTAGGTATAATTAAGAATTAGGATTTATTGTCATGTGTACTCAAGTACAGGGATACAGGAGGACAGTGAAAAGTCTACAATGTCACCACTCCCAGTGCCATCTTAGGTACAAGGGACCTAGTTACAAAGTCTTAGGTACAAGAAATAGTAAAGAAATAAGTTAAAAAGACAACATTACAGTTCTTTTCAGTATAAAGCAGTAAATAAGTTCAAAATTACATTCCTTCCCCTGCAGTCGCTCCATGTTGGCCTTTCCCAATGAGGGCCTACACTCACCATTAAGGCTCGATCTCTCCCTCACCAGGCATCTCGCCAATGTAGGATGGGCACAGTCTCAGGGTATACAGGGTAGGCTACTTAGGACTGAAATGAGGAACCTGTGGAATTCTCTGCCACAGAAGTTCCTTGAATCTTACAGAATTTGCAATAATATTGCTGGGGCCAGCTAGCGACGCCCACATCCCACAATTACATTTTTTATAAACATTGACTTGTTCCCATTCAGTTTGCCTGATGCATTCAGCCTGATTGTAATGCACTTAATCTTTACAAAATGTGTTCCATGCCTGTTTACAGTCCAAAGGGCGAAAACATGTCAAATTGGAAATTGTACTGTCCGTGTGCTTAGACAGAACGTGGATGGGCAGCTGTGTTACGATATCTGTGAAGGGCCAATGGTGTTTAAAGGGTTACCCTTCCTGGGGCAAATCACTGACTGCTCCTATAGCCATGAAGAGATAATGGCAAACCCAACCACTTACAGAGACAGGGCGAGAACTGAAAATTGAGATATCTTGGCTGTTAAGGCATTGAGTTGCCATGACCATTTAGAACCGGTGGATTTAGAAAATTATTAGCAGAGATATCCTTTGGCTGAGCTCCCAACTTAGTAGAACCCAATTTTGGAGCAATTTCCCCAAATTTGCTTTGTAGCTGGAGCTCTTTTGGAAAAATTAAAGACAAAGTCAATTTGCCTTGAGGGCAGGTAGTTCGTTTCTCTTTATTGAATGAAGCCTCCATCTTCGCACACATCAACACATCCCTTGGTTTCATAAATTTGTAATCGCAGCCTGTTGTCCTGGAGGAAAGAACTGATGTTGATTAAGTCGGTTTAGCGTGCGAGAGGTGGTCACGCCCTTTTGAGTACATCAATGCGCTCTTTGTCAGGCAGATAAAGCCACAACTATCCTTGGCAACAGATGAAAAGCATCAGTTACTGCACATGCTCAGATGCCAGCCGCTTATGGCTCCTGTGTAATCATGTGGTTTGTGATCAGTTAAGGCAGTTTGTTTCATCGTGTGGGCCTACGGTCTGGGCCTGACAAAACCGTCTCCCCCATCCTCACACAAATTCAAGAGGCTTCGTTGAAAAGAAAAGTAGCTGCCACTTTTGCTGATCCAAATAACTCACAGACGGAAATTAAAACTATTGGTAAGGGCATCCAAGAAAACGGTTCAAAATGGCTGCCATCTGATCTTAATGGGGAGGTAGTAGTGGGAAGGTCATGTTCTGGGTTTGAATCCCACCATGGTCATTATTGAAATTTGAATTATATAAAATCTGGAATTGAAATCCAGTCTAATAGTAACCAGTTCTTACAATAGCCTATTCAGTTCACAAATGCTCTTTAGGGAGGGGTATCTGATATCCTTACTTCGTCTGGCCTCCATGTGACTCCAGGCCCACACCGACGTGGTTGGCCCTTAACTGTTCTCTGAAATGGCCAAGCAGGCCACTCAGTCCAAGGGCTGTAAGGAGCATTAACAAATGCTGGCCTTGCCAATGATGACAACATCCCACTCAAGAGTTAGAAGAAAGCAAGATGGCTGCCTATGTGTGGAACATTTTGAAAAATGTAACAAAACTCTGGAAGTGTGCCACCCAGTGAAGGTGGGATGTAGGACAATTGTGTATGGATCGTAAAGTTGTAAATGGTTCAGCGTCAGAAGATTTATGGGTTTAAGTGCCACTCCAGAAATGTCACCACATACTCTAAGCTAACTCTTCAGTGCAAAGGGAGCACACGGACGTGGTAGAGGTTTCTGACTCTGAATTGAATTCCCCTGGCCTCACAGATGAACGTAAAAGATACCATTGCACTCTCTGAGGAACAGCAGATAAGTCTTGATCAATATTTGCTCCCTAGCCAGATGCAGGACATAACTGAAGTCGGGACATTATGGTTCCGTTAGACAAGGCACTGGGAAGACCGCGTTGGGAGTAGGGTACACAGTATTGGTTGCCTCGTTTATAAATACTTTGGAAGCTATTCAGAGAAGGTTTGCTTGACTAACACTTGGAGTGGGTGGGCTGTTTTATGAGGAATCTTAGATTCACTGGACTTTTGAAAAGTAAGAGGCGACTTAATTGAAATATATGAACAGTGTTGACAGCAGGGATGAGGAGAGGATGTTTCATCTTGTGGAAGATTCCAGATCTTCAAAATAAAGGGATGGCCCATTTCAGACCGAGATGAGGAGAAATGTTGTTTCCTACAGCAAGTCTTGAGTCTGAGAAACTCTCTTTCTTAAAAAGCGGCAGAACCAGAGTCCCTGAATCTTCCCAAAGCTGAGGAAGGTGGAGATTGGCAGCGATCTCACTAAATGGGAAAGCCAGCCTGAGGAGCCTACTCCAGCTCCAGATTTGCACGCCTGTCTGTATTTGTGGGAGCTTGCCATGTGGAAATTGGTTTTCTCCCTCTGTTGTGACTACACTTTGAGAAAGTAACTGCAAAACGTTTTGGCATGTGCTAGAGTTGGGGATGGCTCTGCCACATATCTCCTTACTCTTAAAAACAGCCTCCTGTTGCGCTCTGACCTCACCCTAAAACAAAACAGATGCAAGTGTTGTGCTCAGTGGCAGCTGGAATCCATCAGAAGACGTATCGCTCCAGACCAGAGCCAGAAAGTTCAGCCGAAACCTTTCCCATACGTTTCTTTCATGCAATGGCTCTAAAAGTTATACTTGGGTTGTTTACTTGTGGGAGTGTGAGGTCAGATTTCTCAGGGCCCAGGGATTCCAGCAGAGCCCAGATCGCCTGGCCACAGAAACTGTTCCTTCAACTGAAGGTTCATCCAGATCGAGCACTACCAATGGCCAGTTTGAAAATAGAGGGTAAGGGTCTCTCAGCACCCATGGTGGCTCAGTGGTTAGCACTGCTGCCTCACAGCACCAGGGACCTGGGCTCAATTCCACCCTTGGGCAACTGTCTGTGTGGAGTTTGCACGTTCTCCCTGTGTCTGTGTGGGTTTCCTCCAGGTGCTCCAGTTTCCTCCCACAGTCCAAAGATGTGTGGGCTAGGTGGATTGCTCCATAGTGTCCAGGAATGTGGAAGTTAAGTGGATTACCCATGGGAAATGCAGGGATCGGGTAGAGGAGATGGGTCTGGGTGGGATGCTCTTGGGAGGGTTGTCTGGGCTGAATGGCCTGATTCCACACTGTAGGGAGTTGAGTCTATGACTCTGTACACCATGCCCTTGAGGTATGGCTTCTATCTTCTGCAAACAGTTCCAAGCCTCCCCAGGATGCTCCTAATCTCTTTTAGAGAAGGTTCCTTATATGATGGCTGCACACCTTGTCCTTACTGATAGCAAGTGGTACTAGTGACTGGAAGGAGGGGAAAGGCATTGGTAGATTCCACATGTAGTTCCAACCTTCAAGCTATTGGAAGTGGTTGTACTGCAGTAAGGCAATGGACCAATTACAGTCTCCCTCCAACACACCGTCAGAAACACAACTACAAAGGGCAAGGGAGTGGAACTGATCGGATAGATCTGAGATAGCACAGACACAATGGGTTGAATGGCCTCCATCACAGAATAGATTCTCAAACGGGTTTGGTGCCCGTGCTCTCAAGGTAAAAGGTGAGTGAAGGACTAGTGAGATGACATGCAGAGCCAGATACCAACTTCAGGAGAGGTGGCGAGTTAGGTAAAGGCAAATAAAACCACATAAAAGATCACCTCCTGAGAGTATAGCTCTATGATACCTTTTAATTAATGTCCCCGGAGCATGTGGGGACTTGAACGCAGGCCTCCTGGACCAGAGGCGGGAACACTACCATTGCCCATGACCAAACTATAGCTCCATAACTGAATGAAAAGGCTGTTTGCATTGTAATTTTGGGGCGAGGGGTTGGGGAGTAGCCCATTTACATCACCCTATGGCTTGCCCCATTGACAGCCGTAACTCAGTTGGGCAGCACCCTCACATGTCCCACTCCACAACACCATGACAAAAGGCAAGACGGTCACATTGAGCTGGCCTGCCCACATTACATTGCTATCCCTCTTTTCCTTCCACCCAACAGTGCTTGAATGGTCTGCCTCTACAAAACTTCTCCAAGATCCAGGGCTCTTTCTGAGAACTATCATCATATCCCTAACACCTTGCTGTTTCCAGTGCAGCACGGAAACAGACCCTTCGGTTCAACTCGTCCATGCTGACCAGGTTTCCCCAAACTAAACCAGACCCAGTTGCCAGCATTTGGTCCACAACCCTCTGAACCTTTTCTATTCGTGTACGTATCCAAATGTCCTTTAAATGTTGTAATTGTACCAGCCTCCACCACTTCCTCTGGCAGCTCGTTCCATACATATGCCAACCTCTGCGTGAAAAAGTTGCCCCTCAGGTCGCTTTTAAATCTTTCCCCTCTGACCTTAAACTATGCCCTCTAGTTTTGAAGTCCCCTACAAGTGGGAAAAGACCTTTGCTATTCACCTTATCTATGCCTTTCAGGATTTTATAAACCTCTATAAGGTCACCCCTCAACCTCATACACTCCAGTGAAAAAAGGCCTGGCGTATCCAGCCTGTCATAACCACAGTCCTGGTAACATTGCTCTAAATCTTCTCTGCACCCTTTCCAATTTACTAACATCCTTCCTATAGCAGGTTGACCAAAAAATGTACACAGTACTACAAAAGTGATCTCACCAATGCCCTGTACAAACGCAACATGACGTCCCAACTCTTATACCCAATCATCCGAAGAATGAAGGCAAACATGTCAAATACCTTTACCACCCTTTCTACCCACAACTCCACTTTCAGGGAACTATGTACCTGAACCCCTATGTCTCTGTTTGACAACACTCCCCAGGGTTCTACCATTAACAGTGTAAGTACTGCCTTGGTTTACCTTACCAAAATGCAACACCTCGCATTTATCTAAATTAAATTCCATCTGCCACTCCTCAGCCCATTGGCCCAACTGATCAAAATCCCACTGTACTCTGAGATAATCTTCTTCACTGTCTAATATACCAACATCCGCAAACTCACGAACCATGCTTCCTATATTCTTATCCAAACTGTTTATATAAATGACAAACAACAGGGGACCCAGCACCGAAACTTGTGGCACACCACTGGTCACCGGCCTTCAGTATAAAAAACAGCGCTGTACCGCCACCCTCTGTCTCCTACCATCAAGCCAATTTTGTATCCAGTTGGCTAGCTCCCCCTGGATCCTATGTGATCTAACTTTATTAATCAGTCTACCGTGGGAACCTTATCAAAGGCCTTGTTGAAGTTCTGTACATTGAACTAGCTAAAGCCATTAAATCACTGAAGATGAAACGAGAACAAAAAACCGTCAATGTAAGATATCAATCCGATAGGGAATTCAGGTGAAACCTTCTGTCCTGGAGGGCGTGGTGAGAATGTGGAACTCATACTGAAACGAAAAATATGAATGGATTTAAGGGGGCGAAGGATAAACACGAGAGAGAGAAAGGAAAACAGAAGTTCCTGGTCTTGGGGTTAACATATAGGCATGGATAGAAGATGGGCTGGCCAACAGAAAACAGACAGTGGGCATAAACAGTTGGCAGACTGTATAGAGAGCATCTTTTACAATTTATACAAATAACTTGGATGAAAGATTCTGATGCCACAAAGATAGGCAGGAAAGTGAGTTGCAAAGAGGACATAAGGAGGGTACAGAAAGATGTGGATAAGGTAAGGGTTTGGGCAAAGGTGCGACAAATGGAATATATTGTGGAAAAACATGAAGTGCTTTTTATGGCAGGAAGAATAAAGACAGAAGCTTTTTATTTGAATGGTGAGAGATTACAGACTCTTGAGACGCAGAGGGATGCGTGTGTGAATTGCAAAAGGCCAGTATGAAGATGCAGCAAGCAACTGTGAAAGCCAGCAGCATGTTATTATTTATGGCCAGGGGTATTCAAGAGAGGCTATGCTTCAGTTATACAGGACACTGGTATCATCCACTGTTTATGATAATGAAGAAACAGATTTGATAAGGTTGACTGAGAGAAACAATTTCTTTCAGGATGACAGTGTCACTGGCTAGGCCAGCATTTATTACTGATAGGGTAGTGAAGAGTCAATCGTATTGCTGTGGGTCTGGAGTCACGTGTAGGCCAGACCAGGTAAAGACATTATTCCTCCCCTAAGGAACTAGATGGATTTTTCTGATAATCAATTCATTGTCATCATTAGACTCATAAAACCAGATTTTTTTTCTATTGAATTCAAATTCAGTAGATCTGCTTAGTCAACTTCAATGAATCACAACATAATCTGTTCTGATGGATTTGAACCCAGGTCCCCAGAACATTACCTGGGTCTCCAGATTAACAATCCAGGCATAACACCACTTGGCTACACCTCCCTTATGAATCGAACAATGGCGCAGACTCAAGCTCCCTCTATGTGCTTTGTGAAGTTGTGGAGGTTATTTAAGAAGAAAGGGGACTGATTTTGAGCCCTTCAATCATGCGCTTTGGAATGGCTAGCCCTTAAAGACCCATACTGTTGTTGCTGTGTTTTTTTCCCCAAAGGCTTGGCATCCAATACCTCGTCTCCGCCAAAGTGGTGACTCCTGGCAGACATGTCGCCCTTTTGTGGGGCAGACGGTGATCGCATGGAGCAGGAACACCCTCAAACTTCAAGTAAAGCTTAACATGGACTCCAAAGCATTCTGGGTCTACTTAGACTTTGGTCAGTGGCAGGGTTAAAATGTTTGGAACTTTTGTCAGATAAACATGTTTTTAGACCAAATCCTCCAATTTGGATTGGGGGTGGGGTGGGTGGGAGTTAATAGAGAGAGGGTGGGGGCTGTGTGTTTGTTTTATCTAAAGATCTACATTTACAGTCAGTCACCATTGCCACAGAGTGAGTAAGATCAGAAATCACTCACATTGTCAAACATTGTTGGCAAGCAATGAGAGAAAGGTTAGCCGAACATCAACATAAAGTGGACCAAATAACACGAAAACGCACATTAACTTCCAAGAAAAGCAGATTTTTCTTCTAGCATCCATTCAGCAAATGTGGGTCACTCCAACCCCAGGTTCTGGAGGTGAAAATGTCTAACTTTCTCCCCTACTCCTCACCATGATGCTAAACCTCCAGGTGGGTAAGAGTCAATTCAAAACTGCGATGGGTCAATTCTTGCTCGGTAAGTGTGTTGAGGGGCTAAGGCAAGTAAATACGGTTAAGGATACAGATCAAATTGGATGTGAGACTAGACTAGAGGGGCTGAATGGCCTCCCCCAGTTCCCATGTTCCTGTCATGCACATTCCCCCACTCCTAGATGGCCCATCACTTTTCCTGAGGGGTAGGACTATCTGTAGTTGACAGCCAAGTCAGCAGCGTACCCCCATTTATGGCATTGCATGGAGAATGAGGGGGAAAGCTCCCCCCTCCAAACAGCTCATCGTTACTACCCCTCCCCACCATCCTGGTCGACACCGGATCAGTTATTCCATCTTCTACATGACATAGAATTAACTAGGCACGTCTAGATATCAGCAATTATAAACTATTGAAATTGACATTCTGTGTCATATTTGTCCTTCATTAAGTTTAAAACACTCGTCTTGGACCCACGCTTGTCTCCCTTGCACTGAATGTCAATTTCAATAATTTATGATTGCTGATATCGAGAGGCACCTAATTAATCCTACCTCATTGCACAATAACAGATCTGTTACAGGCTCTTCTCAGGTCAGCCCCAGAAAGTTATGTTCCAAGAAACAACCCTCAAAATATTTTGTGAGCTCCTCTTCTAGGTTGCATTTACCTATTTAATTTTCAGGGTCTATACGTAGATTAAAATCCTCCAGGATTGTTGCCATAGCTCTCTAACAAGCTTCCATTACAGCTTCCTTTATACTGCCTCCTGTTAGTAGGGAGGGTGCACATCCCTCCCCAAGTGACTTCTTTTCTCCTCTTGATCCCATGGTTTCTACTTCATAGTTTTCTGAATTTAGGTCATGCCCCACTATTGTGCTGACGCCATCATTAATTATCAGAACTGCCCCTCCACTTTCTCTTCGCTTCTTGTCCATACGAAATGTTCTGTAGCCTTCAATATTAAGCTCCCAGTCCATCATCCTGCAGTCAGGTCTTTGTAATGGCTATCAGATCATATTTACAGTCATAGAGTTAAAGAGCTGTACAGCACAAAACAGACTCTTTGGTCCAACTCATCTGTACTGACCAGATATCCTAAATTAATCTAGTCCCATTTGCCAGCATTTGGCCCATATCCCTCTAAGCCCTTCCTACTCATGTATTCATGCAGATGCCTTTCAAATGTAGTAAATCTGCTTAGTCGAATTCAATGGTGTAATTGTACCGGCCTCCACCACTTCCTCTGGCAGCTTGTTCCATACATGTACCACCCTCTGCTTGAATAAATTGCCCCTTAAGTCCCTTTTAAATCTTTTCCCTTTCTCCTTAGCCTATACCCTCTAGCTTTGGACTCCCCTGCTCTGGGGAAAAATATCTTGGCTATTCACTCTCTCCATGCCCCTCATGATTTTATAAACCTCTGTAAGGTCACCCCTCAGCCTCCGACGTTCCAGGGAAAATAGCCCCAGCCTATTCAGCCTCTCCCTGCAGCTCAAACCCTCCAATCCTAGCAACATCCTTGTTTCAATTTGGGTTCAGTTCATCTGTTTTTGTTCTGATGCCACAAGCTTTCAGATATACAGATTTCAGATTTTTCCTTTTATGGGTTTGTATAACCTTTAGCCTTATCTGTTGATTTACTCTTGGATTCATACTCTCCCTTCTTCTTTTTATTATTTCCTGTATTAGTTTCTTTCTCTTTTACCTTGTCTTGACTCTTTGATTGACCAAATCCCAAATTTGATCCCTCGCCTCCATGACATCTCTATATCTTTAGCTGTCCAGCTCAGTAGAACAGTAGACCCAGCACTGTTTGGATGTAGACTGCCCCAATGGTATCAATCCCACTTACCCTCCCAGTGCCAGTGTCCCACAGACTGGAACCTGCCTCACCCAGACCAATCCTTCGTTGCCTGCAGCTCAGGAATTAATCCAGAGATTGTAGCCTGTGAGCTTTTTAATTTGGCACCTAGGCCTCCAGACTGACTGGACAGAACCTCCCTCCCTGTCCTACATGGGCCATTGCAACTGGATCCTTCCCTTCCCACTGGAAGTTCCTCTCCAGCTCTGAGAGCATATCCTAGCATGGAACGTGTAACATAGAGTCCGGGCTGTTTCTGTTGGCTTCAGGGAATGATGTCTATTCCCACACCCCTCACTATACTGCCACCTAGTGGTAATACACGAGATAACAAGCATGGGGCTGGATGAACACAGCAGGTCAAGCAGCATCATAGGAGCAGGAAAACTTGACGTTTCGGGCCTAAACCCTTCATCAGAAATGGGGGAGGGGAAGAGGGTTCTGAAATAAATAGGGAGAGAGGGGGAGGCGGATAGAGGATGGATAGAGGAGAGGATAGGTGGAGAGGAGGCAGACAAGTCGAAGAGGCGGGGATGAGCTGGGCTGGTTTTGGGATGCGGTTGGGGGAGGGGAGATTTTGAAACTTGTGAAATCCACATTGATGCCATTGGGCTGCAGGGTTCCCAGGCTGAATATGATTTGCTGTTCCTGCAGCCTTCGGGTGGCATCACTGTGGCATTGTAGGAGGCCAAGGATGGACATGTCATCTGAGGAATGGGAGGGGGAGTTGAAATGGTTCGCGACTGGGAGGTGCAGTAATACACATTTGTTTTTGCCCAGCCCTCTTGCACCAAGCTCATCCTCCCTTCAGCCCTCACATGCATCCAAACTTCTCATTTTTAAAAAATCCATTCATGGGATGAGGGCGTCACTGGCTGAACCAGCATTTTTTGCCCATCCCAAATTGGCCAGAGTGCTGTTAAGAGCCAGCAATGCTGCTGCGGTCTGGAGTCACAAATATGCCAGGTAAGGATGGCAGATTTTCTTCTTGGAAGGATTTCAGTGAACCCAACAATCCTTCCCACCCAACAATCCACACTGGGTTCATGGCCATGATTAGAGTCTTAATTCCAGATTTTTATTGAATTCAAATTGCACCATCTGCCATGGCAGGGATTTGAACCTAGCTTCCCTGAGCACTAGCTGAGTTTCTGGATTTCGAAGTCTAGTGATAATACCCATTGCCTCCCAGGGTGGGAGAGCCTCAGGCCTATTTTTCAATTGCAAAGGCCAAGACTCCTGTACTCCAGCCGCCTGGGTCCCTTTACTTGCCTCACTCTCAGTCGCCCTTCCCCTGTCCCTGACTATGGATCAGATCAGAAGACCCTAGAGTAAGGGGTGTGACCGCATCCTGGTACAATGCATCCAGGTATAGACCCCCATCCACAATATATCGCAACATCTGTGGCCTAGTCTCCAGCTCGTAAACTCTGACATTTGCAACGAATGTTTTCTGCAGACCTACCTCCCCCCATCACATTTGCATCCAAGAGCTCCCCCACGCTGAAGTTACAACACATTACATGTCTCGCCATTCTTAATGTGTTTTTATCATCTACTTGATTATTTTATTCCATTTTATTTCGAGTTTTTTTCTCTTTAATATGTTTTATTAATTTTACCACCACTTCCCATACTGTTTCAAACTTCACCAATAGAATAAACCTTAACCACTTCATAGATACTCACCAAACAGTTACTTTTTTCCCCAGTAGTGGATTGAGAATCAGTTCTTGTAGACAGTGAAAAGATTAGAAAATTACCCATGCTAAGGAACACTTCCTTCCCCATGACACGAAACTCCCCTAGGTCCCAAACTCTGAGCACTCTGCTCATAGCCACACGCTGTGCTAAGTCACACTGAGATGCCTGGCTCTATACACACTTGAAACAACCCTGGTAACAGTTTCAGCTGCATTCCTGAATTATCTAATTTCAACTCATCTTCCAGTGAAGGCCTGGCAGAGACCTGCTTAAGGCTGGGAGATATACAATTGAAATAGTAGAAACGATCCCCTACCCACCGATTACCAGCAGAACTGAGCCTTGCTCCTTTTACTGGGTGCTCCATCAATCCCCCATAGCAGAGAAATCGCATGAAATTCACCGTCCTGTCACACCGAGAATTTAATAACTCAGCACAGAAGGAGGCCATTGGGCCCAGCATCTCTGTACCAGCTCTCTGAATGAGCAACGCACCTCATGCCAATCCCTTACCTTCTCCCTGAAGCCCTGCACATCCTTCCTAGTTAGAGAGCAGCCTAATTACCTCTCAAAACCTCCGTTGAATCTACTGCCACCACACTCTCAGGCAACACATCCTAGATCCTGAGCACAAAAGCTTTTCTGCATTTGGTCAATGCCTTTTTTTTTGGCAAATTACCTTAAATCTGTGCCCTCTTGTTCTTAGCCCTTCCACCAGTTTGTTTTCTTCTCAAAACTGCCCAGACAGTTTTGAACACCTTGCTCAAACCATCTCTCAACTTTATCTTCTCCAAGGAGCTTTTCCGATCAAACAAAAGTACATTCTGGTCACTATTGTTTAATTACTCCCTTCCCACTGCCCCAGGTAGCAGCCCCAGCTCTTTGCATAGTCCTTCCTCTCTGTCAGAAGATAATAGGTTCAAATCCCAGCTGAGACACTTTAGAGATGAAACCCTGGTTGCTGAGTTCGGTGCAATACTGGAGGAGTGCCGCACCGTCAGAGGCACTGTCTTTCAGGTGAGACAATAAATGTTATCACGACTGGAAGGTTTGAGTTATAAGGAGAGGTTGGATAGGCTGGGACTTTTTTCACTGGAGCGTAGTTGGTTAAGGGGTGAAGTTTGATTCGATTTACTATTGTCACATGTAGCTAGGTACAGTGAAAAGTTTTGTTTTGCATGCAGTACAGGCAGCTCATACCATACAAAGTGCATTAGGGTAACAGAACAGAGCTAGGAATGCAATATTATGGCTGCAGAGAAGGAGCACAGAGAGTGAGATCAACATTTAAATTTAAAATTTGGAACTAATAGAAGTTTATAAAATGATGAATACCACAGATGATGTGAATAGCAAAGGTCTTTTCCCTAGGGTGAGAGTGTTCAAAGCTAGAGGGCATTGGTTTAAGGTGAGAGGAGAGAGATTTAAAAGGGACCTGAGGGGCAACTTTTTCACACAGAGGGTGGTCTGTATGTGAAACAAGCTGCCACAGGAAGTGGTAAATGCAGGTACAGTTACAACATTTGAAAGACAATTGGACAGGTACATGAATAGGAAAGGTTTGGAAGAATATGAGCCAAGCATAGGCAAGTGGGTCTAGTTTGGTTTGGGAAACTTGGTCAGCATGGAGCAAAGGGTCTGTTTCTGTGTTAGATCACTCTACGTACCGGAAATGTACCAATCAATCGCAAGATGGGTGTTGAATGACTACATGGCGCCTGCACAGAGCGTTTTATTGAAACTGCTAAACATCAGGCTGCTTTTGCGGATCAGAGATTTAGAAGCAAAAAAAAAATAAAATCGAATCCAGACAAAAGATGATGGTGACACACGCACAACTTGCAGCTGTAAATAATTACTAGACGGGATATCACGCCAAAAATACCACAGAAAGGAGCACAAATAAACAGGGAGAAAATAGACTACAGGCAGGAAGTATGTTTGTAGCAGCAGAGCGTCGGATACTGCCATTTCAGGTCAGTTCATTAAAGATTTGACCGCAAATCATGCCTGTTAGACATTTCCCAGCTCTCTGGTATAGTGCCCAGCTGTCTGAATTGATAGACGTTATGCTCCCATTCTGTAGAGAATTATCCCTCGGATAACCTTTCGGGTATTATCCTTCTTCACTTCTGAGGAAGGGTAGTATCCGAAACGTTGACTTCTCCCTTTCTCCTGGCTTGCTGTGTTCTTCCAGCGTTCTGTTTGTCTACCTTAGATTCCAGCATTTGCAGTTTTCTTTTTGTCTCTAACCTGGGTTAGCCTTGTCTGATTCTGCACAGGGTCCACTCAAAAGAGAACAATTCCTGCTCCTTTTAACTATCCTTGACACTGCCACTCATTAGCAGATCAACACCAAGAAAGCCCAGCATAAATTCAGAAGCATTTCTCCTATCCAGTGGGGCAGTGAGAATGGAATGGTAGAGGTGAACGCCATAGATGGGTCTACGAGGAGCTAGGGCAGCACATGAGGGACAAAGGAATAGAAGGATACACTGACGGGAAAAGGTGGGAGGACGTTTGTGTGAAGACCAGCACAGATGAGAGGGGCTGAATTGCCTGTTCCAGTGTCATAGACACATGGTCACAGTCTGCATTGGACAGAAACCAGACTGCTGAATGCTGACGAGAGCTCTTCTTCTGAATTTTCTGGAGTTAGAAATATTTTTGTGAAGCTTCCCCACCACAAAGATCCTGTCTCTCTCTCTCTCTCTTAACCAAGTGTCCTCCTTTGGCATTGCCAATTGAAGGTCAGGATGAAGCAAAGCGTCCTCCGGTGGCGGGTATTGGCATGAGCACCTGGTGCTAATGAAGCTCTATCTAGTGTTGGAAATGTGCAGCTGCAGAGTGACAGGGGGAAAGAAAGACGTACTGAGGTGCCATCAAGTGGCCTGATAGAAAAGTGTGGGCCATTGCTGAAGATTTTGGAAATCTGTCGTGCTGAGCTTTTCCAGCAACTTCAGTTTTTGCTCCTGATTTACAGCATCTGCAGTTCTTTTGGTTTTTATTTGGAAATCTATCTTACGCATCTCCATGAGCAGAGCTTGTGACATTGCCCCAGATCCTGAAGCGTCGGGTTCGAGTCCCACTCCAGGATTCGATGGCTGGGGAAGTTCACAACACGGGCCAACAGGTTGAACATCAAACAGAAATTGCTGGAGAAACTCAGCAGGGTCTGGCAGCATCTGTGGAGTGAGAGAAAGCAGAGTTAACGTTTCAGCTCCGGTGATCCCTCTTCAAAATATTGGAGTGTTGAATAAATTCTTTGGGAGAGATTCCTGGTCAACAATGTGATGGAAAGAACACTGGAGTCTTGACCATAGCTCCAAGCTACAATATAAAGTTGGACTCCCTGTGTGAAATGTGAGGTTCATACTATGAAACCTCTCCCTCAAAGTCTGTGCAGACGCAATAATACAGAATTTGTGGAAAGCTTTAAACTGATCTAAAGCTAAGACAGGTAAAGCATTTCAACTGAAACCCAGACTTCATATTCAGTGATCACCCGTAGTTAGGAATGACTGCAAACTGGGACTCATTTACTTACCAGAGGGTGGACTGATCCATCTGAAGATTGCTTTGGATAACTATTTCTTCACATCCAGGAATACCCTCATCTTAGATTTGACCCACGTACCTCTAATGCCTCAGTCAGAAGAAGATAATCCTTTCTGTAAAGAAATCCTAAGTATAAAGGTTTAAATTTTCCCTTCTCCATAGAGTCATACAGCATGGAAACAGACCCTTTGGTCCATGCTGAACATAATCCCAAACTAAACTAGTCCCACCTGCGTGCTCCAGGCCCATATCCCTCTAAACCCTTCCTATTCATGTACTTATCCAAATGTCTTTTAAACATTGTGACTGTACCCACATCCAACACTTCCTCAGGAAGGTCATTCCACACACAAACTACCCATTGTAAAAATTATTTGCCCCTCATGCCTTTCTTAAATGTCTCTCCTCTCACCTTATAAACATGCCCCCTAGTCTTGTCCCCCATCCTAGGGAAAAGACAGCTACTATTAACTCTATCCATGTCCCTCATTATTTTATAAATTTCTAGAAGGTCAGTTTAATATTGCATCCTATGTCAGTATCGAAACCAGGTAAGATTGTGGATTTATCCAGACTACACGCCATTTAACAATAAAACTTGCATCTTGCTAAACAGAGGGACACGCTGCTGAATCTTCCTTCAATGCACTCCTCAGGAGAAGTGCAAGACTAGCAAATCCAACAGAACAATTCATACCTTTGGAGAAAATGAGGCCAATTGGTTGGCAAGTCAACAGATTGGCCAATGTGCTGCCAGGGAGAATGGGCCAGAAACCTATGGCACCGCACCCGCCCCCCCTCCACCCCGAGTCCCAGATATTAGAAAAAAATTAAAAACAAATTTATAAATTGGAACAAAACAAATAGCAACACCTCAGTCAATCAGAGTCAGCTTGGCAACTAACCCTTTCCCCCGCACTATAAATTGTTGTGAGTGTTTGAAATTTGGCATTCTTGCATTGGTCCTGATGGGTTCCAAATGAAACTCTTTGGCAACAGGTCTCTCTTTTCAGCAATAAAACTTACATTTGTATCATTGTCTTTGATGTGGGCTCATTATCTGGGCCAATACTTAACACCCAGCCCTAATTACTTTGGACAACGTCATATCTCCAGTGTAGTCTGCAATAGAAGATAAAACCTATTCACCGGCTGTTCTTGGTAGTACCAGCTTACTCCTGGCTCGTGTCCCATATCCCACCTTCCATTAACCTGAGGTTATCCAAAACCTCTCCTGTCTGAGTTCTGACTTGCAGCACTTCTTCCCCATCACCCCTGTGCTCACTGACCTACATTAGCTCCCGGTCAAGAAATCATAGGATCACCTTTGTTTCCAAATCCCTCCTCAGCCTCTCCCCATCCCTATCTCTGTAATCTTCTCCAACCCTTCCTTCCTCCACCTCATGTTTTCCTCCCTAAAGACCTTTCTAAAACTCTGCCTCTTTGACCAAGGGTTCATCTGACCTAAGACCTCTGTCTGTGTCATGGCCACATAATGTCTGGTGTCAGAATGCATATGTGATGTGCCTCGGAGCATCTTGATTTGTTAAAGGTGCTATATAAGTTATTGTTGTAGTGCTTACAGGTTCTTAAAATGGAACCTCCCCCTGCCTGAGTGATGTTCATCATCCATCGCAGGAATGGGGACGTAAGGGCCATGTACAAATGGGCAATCCAGCCCCCTGAAGACGACCTAAGTCAGTCTTCTTTGAGTCCATGTCAGATTCCTAGTGAAGACTTTGCTTCCTCAGTCTCAAAAAATGGCTTTTACTTGCCTTCAAATTAAAAAGGCATTTTCCAACTCAATAGAAATTGAAAAGTGTCTGCCAATTCCCACTTTTCAGTGTGTGTGGGAACACCACCCCCTGCAAGTTTCCCTCCAAGTCACTAACCATCCTGACCGTGGAAATATACTGCCGTTCTTTCACTGTCGCTGTTACCTGGAACTCCCTTCCTGAGCAAGTTGCCCTGTTACTCTGCAGCTGCACATTTCCAACACTCGTCATCTGCACCAGATGTTTATACCAATACCCACCATTACAGGGCAGCTTGCTCCATCCTTATACCCCCAAGGATGACAGAGGTTCAAGAAGGTAGGCTCATCACAACAATTGCATGGCACAGTGGCTCAGTGGTTAGCACGGCTGCCTCACAGTGCCAGAGAGCCAAGTTCAATTCCACCTTCAGGTGACTGTCTGTGTGGAGTTTGTACATTCTCCCTGTGTCTGCGTGGGTTTCCTCCCACAGTCCAAAGGTGTGTGAGATTGGCCATGGTATAGTGTCCAGAGATGTACAGGCTACATGGGTCAACCATGCATGATGTAGGCTTACAGGAGTGGGATAGTCTGGGAGCAATGTTCTTCAGACGGCCATTGAGCATGACTTGATGGGCTGAATGGCCTGCTTCCGCACTGTCGGGACTCTATGTTTCTTGACCCAGAGCTATTGTCAGTCATGGAACATGACTTGCTGCGAGTAAGAACATAGGCAGCAGAGGTTTTGGATGACCTCAAGTTAATGGAAGGTACAAAGTTTTGGAGAAGATTTGTAGCTCAGGTTGTGGATGAGGTCGTAGACTTGCTCACTGAGCTGACGTGTTCAACTGCAGACGTTTTGTCACCCTGCTTGGTAACGCCATCAGCGCGCCTCCAGTGAAGCGTTGGTGTCCTGTCCCACTAGTTATTTACGTGCCTCGGTTTGCTGGGGTGGTTGGTATTACTTCCGGTTCTGTTTCTCAGCGGGTTGTATATCGGGTCCAGTTCAATGTGTTTGTTGATGGAGTTTCGGTTGGAATACCAGGCCTCCATGAACTCCCTGACACGTATCTGTTTGGCTCGTGGTGTTATGGATGTGTTGTCCCAGTCGAATTCGTGTCCCTCGTTGTCTGTGTGTATTGAGACCAGTGAGAATTGGTCGTGTCTCTTTTTGGCTAACTGGTGTTTTTGTATCCTTATTGTCATTTTTCTTCCAGTCTGGCCTGTATAATGTTTCTCACAGTCCTTGCACGGTATTTTGTACATTACATTAGTTTTATTGGTTGTGGGTATGGGATCCTTTACATTCATCAGTAGCTGTCGCAGGGTGGTTGTTGGTTTGTGGGCTACTCTGATACCTAGGGGTTTGAGTAGTCTTGTGGTCATCTCTGATAAGTCTCTGAAATACAGTAGGGTGACCAGTGTGTCTGGCCGTGTTGGGTCTTCCTGTTGTGGCCTGTCGCAGAGCTAATGGTGGATTGTGCTTTTTTGGAAAGCTCTATATAAGAGCTCCTGTTCTGCTTTGCACAGTTCTGGGTTGCTGCAGTGTGTTGTGGCCTGTTTGAATAACATCCTGATGCAGCTGTTTATGGGTGTTAGGATGGTTGCTGGTTTAATATTAAGGATATCAGGACTTGTAGCAGAAGTGGTAATGCAAAGATTAGAATGTCCGGTGCTCCCCACTATCCAGCCCAAACTCTGGGTCCACTATGTAGATGACACCTTTTTGATTATCAAACATACAAGACGAGAAGAAACCCACCGACACATAAACAAAATCCTCACCGGAATAAAACTCACAAAAGAAGGAGAGAACAATAACTGAACACCCTTCCTGGATGTAATGATGGAATGTAAGAACAACGGGGAACTCCAGACCAGTGTATACAGAAAGACCACACGTATGGACCAGATACTTAATTACACCAGCAACCATCCTAACACCCATAAATGGAGCTGCATCAGGACATTATTCAAACAGGCCACAACACACTGCAGCAACCCAGAATTGCACAAAGCAGAACAGCAGCACTTCTACGGAGTTTTCTGAAAAGCACAACCCACCATTAGCTCCGCAACAGACCACAACAGGAAGACACAACAGGGCCAGACACACTGGTCACCCTACCGTACATCAGGAACATATCAGAGATGACCACAAGACTACTCAGTCCCCTAGGTATCAGAGTAGCCCACAAACCAACAACCAACCTGCGACAGCTACTGATGAATGTAAAGGATCCCGTATCCACAGCCAATAAAACTAATGTAATATACAAAATACCGTGCAAGGACTGTGAGAAACATTACACAGGCCAAACTGGACGAAAACTGACAATAAGGATACATGAACACCAGCTAGCCACCAAGAGACGCAACCAATTCTCACTGCTCTCAATACACACGGACAAAGAAGGACATGAATTCGACTGGGACAACACATCCATAACAGCACGAGCCAAACAGAGACATGCCAGGGAATTCCTGGAGGCCTGGCATTCCAACCCGAACTCCATCAACAAACACATTGAACTGGACCCGATATACAAACCACTGAGAAACAGAACTGGAAGCAATACCGATCACCCCAGCAAAGTAAGACACATAAAAACCAAGCTGGACAGAATACCGACACTTCACCAGAGCCACACTGACGATGTTACCTAGCAGGGTGACGAAATGTCTTGCAATCAAACACACCGGTTCGGCGAGCAAGTCTACAACATTAAATGAAAGGTATGGAAGACTAGTCAGGAGTGAGCTAGCACTGTCAAGAACAGTCAGAGAGTAGGTTTGATTGTCTATTATACACAATACCGTGAGTAAAGATAGGTCATTATGAGCAAAATAATCTCATCAATAGAATTTGTTATAACCAGGATCTGCTGTATTTTCTATCATATGTTTTGACACAGGGCTCCTCACCATTTAGATACAATGGTATTCTGGGCCTTGACTGAACCTTGCTCAACATTGGCCTCTGCTGAGAAAGCCTGGTAATTACATGCTCCTGCCTCCCCAGACCCCCTAAACATACTTCATGCGTACAATTTGTAATCAATACAAAAATATTTTGTTCTATTGAGGCACAGAGTACACACATTGTTGAATATCAATTTGGCCACCAACTTTCAGCTATATTTAATGTAAATGGCTATTCCTAATTTCATATGATTTATTTTTGCAAGTTCACTGGGACAAAGATAGAATTTACTGTCACATTTTCTCCGTTCCATCACAAGAATTAAGCGCTTTTTGTTAAAATCAGGAAGGTATTCTTGACTCCAACCCACTCACCGTCTGGATTTGGAAAATATCCTTCACTGTCTCTGGGTCAAAATCCTGGAACTCTGTTCCTCGCAATATTGTGGGTATCCCCAAACCCTAAGGACTGGAGCAGTTTAGGAAGGCAGGTCACCGCCACTTTCTCCAGGGCAATTAAGGACAGGCAATAAATGCTGGGCCCAGACAGCAACGTCCACATCCCATTAATAATTGAAATTGAGAGACCTGGCAAACTTGGAGAAATATGATCTGCATTCTCTGGAAGCTACATCCCTGGCATTTTGCCTGGTTTATTTTACAGGAGAGAAAGAAATTTCTATGGGAACTTATTCGCTGATCAGACAATGCTCAATTCTTCTACGCCACAACTCAAGTTAATACAGCCGCTGAGGCGATTCAGCCCACTGTACCTGTCTTGGGGCTATCCAATGCACAGCTGAAGATTACTCCTCCATTTTCTGAAACTGAAATGCAAATGAAAAACCTATTAAATGCTTTCATGAACTTGTTAAAAGCAATTCAATGGTATTTTAGTGAAGGAATTAGTATATACATTTGCAACATGTAACAGTTCTTTAATGGGACCTGGGTATCATCAGCAAGGCCAGTATTTGTTTCCTTACCCTAACTGATCTTAGCTATTTCAAAGGGCAGTTAAGAATCGAGTGCATGGCTGTGGGACTGGAGTCACGTGTAGGCCAGACCAGGTAACAACAGCAGATTTCCTTCCCAAAAGGACATTGATGAACCAAATGGAAGAATCCATGGCTACCATCACTGATTATGAGTTTTTAATTCCAGATGTGTTAATTTTGAATTAAACTCCAGCAGCTGCCGTGATGAGATTTGAAACCATAGCACGAGAGCATTAGCCTGGGCCTCTGACATCACCCTCACCCCACCCCACCATCTGCCCTGTCTGAAGGCTGACAGCCAAAGAGTAGATGAGACACAGGGCAATGGATTTTACAGATTAGGTTTTCCCAGAATTGTACAGCAAAGAGAGAGAGGCCATTCAGCCCACTCGTACCTATCTTGGTGCTATCCAATGCACAGCTCAACACTTCTCCTCAGTTTTCTGATCCTGAATGCAAACTCAAACCTGATAAATACTTTCATAAAACTTGTAAATGAGGATGATTGCCAGAGATACCTGTCAGTTCAACTGGGAGTCAGGTTTACGTGTTTTAAAAAAAATACAATTTATTTTTGATGGCCCACACAAATCCAGACTGCCTGAAGCGCAGTCAGTGTGCAGGCACCCCGCTGGGTAGTCTCTATTGTGTGTGATTCTCTAACAATCACCTCCACCCACCAGCTTAGATCAGTTATCATCATCAGTTTACACAAGCAATTGGGGATGGTAGCATAACAGCAATGTTTGCTAAATGAACTAGAAGCTTATGTCAGCAGCTCAGGTATGTGAGTTCAAATCCCACTCCAGCTGGAGGAATTTAAGTTCAATTAATTAATAAATCTAGAATAAAATGCTAACCTTCCTCTATGCATTTGTCTCAGTGGCAACAAGAGGAAACAGGTATGTTCCTGGTGGAAAATTTGTTCACAAAAGTCATTTTTGACATCAAGCCTTTATAGAAAAAAATTAAAACATTAACCTTTATGGTTAAGACATTAATGGTTGCGAAACTGTTGGATTATCACAAAAACTTACCTGGTTTTGTTTAGGAGAATCTGCTGTCTTTACAAAGTCTGTCCCATGCCCAGACCCTACAACAATGTGATTAACTCTTAACTGCTCTCTGAAATGGCCAACTGCCAAATGAGAAGGTATTGTGGATGGTCTGAGCCCCTCATGGACTGCTGGCGTTTCAAGATTCAAGAATAGACTCACCATCGCCTCCTTGAGGATGATTATGGATGGGTGATAAGTGCTAAAGCTCAGACAGTCCACAAACTAAAAGAATAGAGAGTGGTGATGAGATAACAAGGTGTGTAGAGCTGGATGAACACAGCAGGCCAAGCAGCATCAGAGGAGCAGGAAAGCTGACGTTTCGGGCCTAGACCCTTCTTCAGAAATGAAGGGTCTAGGCC
>JAHRHZ010000086.1:8311877-8361678 GCA_024137785.1 Ginglymostoma cirratum | reverse complement strand
TCAGCTTTCCTGCTCCTCTGATGCTGCTTGGCCTGCTGTGTTCATCCAGCTCTACACTTTGTTATCTCAGAATCTCCAGCATCTGCAGTTCCTACTATCTCTGAGAGTGGTGATGAGAAGGGTCGTGATTAAAACTCAAGTCAGAATCTCCAAACATTCAATGTCCAGGCAAACAAGCTTTCCCGTAGGCTTATTGTTTGCAGATATGTTTAATTAACCAGATCAGATCTGTTATTACAGATTACAGAATCCCAACAGTAAGGAAGCAGGCCATTCAGCCCATTACCAGCCCTCTGAAGAGCATCCCACTTCCCCACAACCCTGCATTTCCCATGGCTAATCCACCTAACCTGCACATTCCTGGACATTATGGGCAATTTAACACGGCCAATCCACCCTAACCTGCACATCTTTGTACTGTCAGAGGAAACCCACACAGACACAGGGAGAACTTGCAAACTCTACACAGTCAGGCACCTGAGGGTGGAATCACTGTAGTGCCTCAGAGCCCCATATCTGCAGAGCAGGCTGGTCTTAGACCTCTATGACTCTAACACCTGAAGACATCTGAGGTCAGATCTATATCCTAGTTCTTTTCTTCATCTTAGTCTATCTTACTAATGTAACTTGTATCGGGTTGCTATCATGCAAAGACCCGTACCTTAGAATGGGTCTATCTATGTCCCCTGGTCATTGATTCCAAGGAGAAAGTTCCTTCCTGTCTATGCCCCTCATAATTTTAAACATCTCGATCACGTCCCCTCTCAGTCTCCTCTGTTCCAGGGAAAACAAGGACGCTGCCAGACCTGCTGAACTTCCAGCAACTTCTGTTTTTGTTCCAGGGAAAACAACCCCAGTCTATCCAGTCTCTCTTAAACTCTCCAGCCCAGTCAACATCCTGGTAAATCTCCCCTGCACCCTCTCCTGTGCAATTACATCCCTCCTATAATGTAGATTCCAGAACTGCACCCAATACTGGAGCCGTTACCTAACCAACATTTTACACAGTGCCAGCATCACCTTTCTGTTCTTAAACTCCATGCCTCAGCTAAAGAAGGCAAGCACACCATATTCCTGCAAATAAAAGCATAAGACATAGGATCGGCCCATCAAGTCTGCTCCACCATTCCAATAAGATCATGGCTGATCAGATAAGCTTCAACTCCACTGTTCTGCCTTTTCCCTACAACTCTTGATTCCCTGACTGATTAAAAATATGTCTATCTTAGCCGTAAATATGGTCAACACTGCAGACTTAAGAAATGCCTCAGAGAAGAAATGTCTCCTCATCTCTCTCTCTCAAATGTGCGACCCCTTACTCCGAGATGAGGCCGTCTGGGCCTCGTTTCTCGTCCAAGGGGAAGCAGCCTTGTTTACGACAAGAGCTTTCTTCTCATTAGCACTCATTCACGGTTTTCCTTTTACCATTGTGGACCAAGGAGGCCCTTCAGCCCAGTCAAGGAAACAGGATGGTGCCAGCAAATTATCCCAACCATGACCTAGTAATGTTTGGCACCTCACCAGATTACAATGATAGTGCCACTACCCCTGAGGGGGGGGGGAGGCCCAAGTTTGAGTCCCATCTACTTCAGTGGTTTGTAATATATCTCTGCACCTGTTGCTTAGAAAAAGGGAGGTAATGGCCTGATGGCTTTATCACTTATACTTTTTACCCACAGACTCAGCTGAAGTCTGGGGACACAGGTTCGAATCCTGCCATGGCAAATATTGGAATTTGAATTCAATAAAAATCTGGAATTAAGACTCTGATGCTGACCGTGAATCGATTGTCAGAAAAGGGAAAAAACCCCATATGGTTCACCATTGTCCTTTAGAGGAGGAAGCTGCCATCCTTACCTGGTCTCGCCTACATGTGTCTCTAGACTCACTGCTATGATGTTGACTCTTAACTGCCCTCTTGGGCAATTAGGGACAGGCAATAAATGCTGGCCCAACCCAGGACACCTACATCGCATGAACCCCCATCCTGCACCAATTCAGAAGATTCAAGTGGAGGGATTGAAGACCCAAAGGCAGGAATAGTCTAGGCCCTTTCCTTTGGATAATAAAAGCTGGAAAACACTGGAATATAACATTTGACCCTTTCTCACTAATTTACATTACACAGTGTCCATAATATGCCGTCTCACCCTGTGATCTGAGCAAATACGCCAAGCTCAGTCTGTGAGATGATTCCTCGTAGAAACAAAACTGACCAATTCCTACCACCCGGTTGTCTCCTTCTCACCAGCTCGATACGGGGATATGACACACAAACGTAACACAGCAGGCAATTTCACTAAAGCAGCTCGTACAAATTGTCGGAAACACATGGGAAGAACACAACGTGCATCTTCCTCGCTCCCTCATTCCAATTTACATTACTGACAGACAGACAGAGTCATATGGCATGGAAACAGACCCTTTGGTCCAACTCATCCATTGATTATGATGTTGCATTAACCAGGCAATCCAGTTCGAAATTGCTACTGTGGCTACACCACTCTGGTCAAAATTGCCTTTCTATTTCAACTGGAGTTCCATGTCAGTTATGGTACAGGGGATAGCATTCTCACAATTGAATCAGTCAGACATGCCTTTGCAAAAACAAAGCTCTGGAGAAAGATGCCATGGTTTTTGTTGTGGTTCGTCCCGAGCAGCTCCATGCCTCAGGACCCTGTGCCCTATGGTCTGTTCCCCAGGATGCACATGGAGACAAACATCGACTGCGCCTGGAGGGCCATCAGCTCGGTGAAAGACGCTTTTGTGTCTGCCCGAAATGTGCTGGTCTTCCACTGCCAAGAGTATGATTTGATTTAACACAGTGTGGAGCTGGATGAACACAGTAGGCTAGGCAGCAGCAGACGAGCAGGAAAGCTGACGTTTCGGGTCAGAACCCTTCTTCAGAAATGGGGGAGGGGGCAGGGAGCTCAGAATTAAATAGACAGTGGAGGGGTAGGGCTGGGGAAGGTAGGTGGGATGGTGATAGGTGAGTGCTGGTAGGCAGTGGTGGGGATTGGTCAGTGAGGTGGGAGGAGCGGATAGGTGGGAGAGAAGATGGACAGATTGTGTCAGGTCAAGGAGGCGGGGACGAGGGGGAGGGTTGGAGATGAGATGAAGCCGGGAGTGGGAAGATTTTGAAACTGGTAAAATCCACAATGAGACCATTGGATTGTAGGCTCCTGAGGCGGAATATGAGGTGCTGCTTCTCCAGTTTGTGGGTGGCATCATTGTGACACTGGAGGAGGCCCAGGATGGACATGTCGTCCAGAGAGTGGGAGGGGGAGTTTAAATGTTTTGCGGCAGGAAGGTTGTTGTTGTTTGTCACGAACAGAGCGCAGTTGTTCTACAAAGCGGTCTCTGAGCCTTTGCTTGGTTTCCCCGGTGTAGAGGAGGCCACGTCAGGAACAGCGGATGCAGCAGACCACATTGACGGATGTGCAGGTGAACATCTGTCTGATGTGGGAGATTTGTTTGGTGCCTTGAATGGAGGTGAGAGGGGAGGTGTAGCGGCAGGCGTAGCACTTCCTGCGGTTGCAGGGAAAGGTGCCAGGGGGTGATGGGGTTAGTGGGGTGTGTGGAGCAGACGAGGGAGTTGCGGAGAGAGTGGTCCTTATGAAAGGCAGATAAGGGTGGGGAGGTAAATATATCTTTGGTCAGATTGTAGGTGGCAGAAGTGGTGGAGAATGATACGTTGGGATGCGGAGGTCGGTGGGATGATATGTGAGGACAAAAGGGATTCTGACTTTGTTGTTTTTGTTGGGAGGAGGCGATGTGAGGGCAAAGGTGTGGGATACACAAGTGATGCGTTTGAGGGCATTTTCAATCACCAGAGGGGGGAAGTTACGGTCCTTGAATTAAGAGGACATCTGGGATGTTTGGGCGTGGAACACTCCATCTTGGGAGCAGATGCAGCAGATGCAGAGGAATTGGGAGTAGGGGATTGCATTCTTGCCGGAAGATAGGTGAGAGGATGTGTAGTCTAGGTAGCTGTGGGAGTCGGTGGGCTTGAAATAGATTTGATCTGATTTATTACCGTCACATGTACTTTGGTACAGTGAAAAGTTTTGTTTTGCATGCGGTACAGGCAGATCATAACAAACAAAGTGCATTAGGATAATAGAACAGAGCGAGGAATACAATGTTAGAGCTACAGAGAAGGTGCTCAAAGTGCGAGATCAACAGTAAATTTAAAGTTTAAGAAGTCCATTCAGCAGTCTAATAAGAGCGGGGAAAAGCTGTTCTTGAATCTGTTGGTACGTGTGTTTCAGCTTTTGTATCTTTTGCCTGATGGGAGAGGTTGGATACATTAAAACTGGGGTAGGAGTGATCTTTGATGATGTTGGCTGCCTTTCCAAGGCAGCGTGAAGTGTAGATGGCGTCAATGGATGGAAGGCTGGTTTGTGTGATGGACTGGGCTGTGGTTCACAACTCTCTGTAGTTTCTTACAGCCCTGGGTAGAACAGTTGTCATACCAAGCTGTGATGGATCCGGATAGAATGCTTTCTATGGTGCATCTGTAAAAATTGGCAACAGTCTTTATGACATACCGAATTTCCTTAGCCTCCCGAGGAAGTAGAGTCATTGTTGTACTTTCTTGACCGTCAACGTCTATGTAGGTGGACCAGGCCAGCTTGTTGGCGACCGTCACCCCTCGGAGCTTGATGCTTTTGACCATCTCTACCTCAGCTCCATTGGTGTAGATAGGGGCGTGCCCTCCTCCTTGCTTCCTGAAGTCAATGACCAAGTGCTACAGATTGGAACATATTCCATGACACAGCTTGGGGCAGTGGAGAAAGACAAGAGTCCAAAGGTCTTTCAGCTACATTACACTGAGAGCCTGGAAGCTGGGAAAAAATACTTTGTGCTGTATGTTAGACAGGTAATGAATCTTCTAAATACAAGTTGTAATTGTAAATGTAATGAGTAACATAATGGCATGGAAAGAAAAGGATTTGGTTTGTACTTTACATAATGTCAACTGTGAACACTCACCTAAAATGCTTTATAAAATGTTATGAATAATGTTTTGGAAAAATAAAGTAAGCGGGTTATGGGTTCAAAACTCTGGATGTTTGGACTCATAATATAGGCTGACACTTCAGTGTGGTAGATGAGGTGAGTGATCATATTTTGGCTTTAAAAGGTCTATTGTGTCCTTTGTTTTAAAAGAGAGGTTTTGAACCAAGGTGAAGAGCTGTCTACCAGAGCCACTGAGTAATCAGCTGGTGAGACTTTGGGATAACAAGGTGTGGGGCTGGATGAACACAGCAGGCCAAGCCGCATCATAGGAGCAGGACAGCTTGACGTTTCGGGCCTAGACCCTTCATCAGAAATGGGGGAGGGGAAGAAGGTTCTGAAATAAATAGGGAGAGAGGGGGAGGCAGATAGAGGATGGATAGAGGAGAGGATAGGTGGAGAGGAGGCAGACAAGTCGAAGAGGCGGGGACGGAGCCAGTAAAGGTGAGTGTAGGTGGGGAGTTAGGGAGGAGATAGGTCAGTCCAAGGATGACGGACAGGTCAAGGGGGCGGGATGAGGTTAGTATATAGAAGATGGGGGTGCGGCTTGAGGTGGGAGGAGGGGATAGGTGAGAGGAAGAACAGGTTAGGGAGGCAGGGACGAGCTGGGCTGGTTTTGGGATGCGGTTGGGGGAGGGGAGACTTTGAAGCTTGTGAAATGTGTTGGAGGCTGGAGAAGGGGTCAGTAGAGGGAGGGTTAGATTCACGGTTGAAGAAATGGAGGTGGAGGCGGCGGAAAAACTGCTCAATGTCCAAGCAAGTAGGAACAATAGAAACAGCCTGAATGGGTGGGATTTTTTGTTTCCTAGTTTTCAGTAGCAGCAGTTGTTCCTGGGTGTGTCGCTGTGGTACATTTCTCCCTGCTACTCTCTCACAGAGTTTCTCTGGATGTTTTTCCTCCCGAGCTGCTGGAGTTGCATGTGAGACAATCTGTTTTGAATTTGCCTTTTAATGGAATGTTACTATATTGGAACAGATAATTAGTAATAGTTACTGTATCCATTATCCTATTAAGTTTTCTAGTAAAGTTATTCCAATTTTTTTTTCATTTGCTGTATTTTAACCATAGTGTTTGAATAAATTTATGTTTTGCTTAACATAGAGCAGTTTGACCAATCGCGTTGCATCTGGAACACAACACCTTACATTTACCTTTAAATAGTTAGGGTCTAGGCTACCTTCTTAAAATGTTTTGAGGGGGTTTGGTCTGGTCTATAACAGGTGTTAAAACAAGACCCCATGCTGTTTGAAAACAATAGCGGTACTCAAGCAAATGTCCTGAATGAAGGTTAGATTCCAGACAATATCACCGAAAACACACGTCATTTCATCATGCATTTCCATTGCTGATGGTAACCCTTTATTGTGCATAAAATAGCTGGAATATTTCTAAGTTACAACAAGAAGGTACACTTTTAAGAGTAACTAACTGACTTTAAGAGTGCAGAAGGTGTAAAAGACAATTGCTGCCAAATGTGAATGCAAACTCCCTCTTACACAATATGTTGCAACCTCTTTTCTGATGGGGCACCTCCACCTGCAGTTGTCTCTTCAGGCACAAGTCAAAGACGCTTGACCCACTTGCCCCCTACAAATAAATAGCAGCCTGTTATTAACTTTCACCATCTTCCTCCCATCCATTAATCCCGTAGCTAAGCTAGAATTTCACAGTTTGGAATGTGCTTCCTGCTTTAGCTCCAGTCTTGTCTGACAAAGCATTTTGAATATGTGGAGGGTAATCGTCCTGGAGTTGACACAATTATTTGACAACAAAAAGCCATGCAGTCACACTTCATTTGCAAGTTAGATGGCTGATGTTTGTTTTTGACTGTGAGTTGGGTTGGATAGATGTCAAGAGATGAGTTGAGTTAGGTAGCTCCAATACAGCTGCAATGGATTAGCTAAACTCCAAAACAGATCAGTTGGGTTGGGTGGACAGTATGATAGATGAGTCTCGGAGAGAATGGGCTTAGAGTCATACAGTACAGAAAAGGCCGTTCAGCCCATCGAGTCTGAACTGAGTTGTTGGACTGAATGGTAAATTCTCCCCCAAATGGAAATTATTCACAAGATCTTGATCTAGAATCTTGGCAAATGTCATTATCTGGCTCATTATTTCCAAGAACAGGCATTACAAGTTAATAACAAGGAATTTCTGTTTGCCATTTGGTTAACAATAATTCAATTGTTTTCAAGTCAGTTGTCATCTTCCAAGAACTTAAGACTCCTCTGTGACAAACTTCATTTCTGCATTTCTGGAGCCGTTGGCAACACTGCTGTCTCTCACTCGCTTCCTAAACATAAAGGGGAAAGCTTTCTTGAAGGACTTTCTGAAGCTCTCACCCATGAATGCATAGACAATGGGGTTGATTGAAGAGTTAGCATATGACATGCAGTTGGCCCAGGTTTTGATCTTGTAGGTCTCATAGTTGGCCTGGAAGTTGATGTAGAAGCCCTGGAAGAGGATGAAGAATTGGATGGGGCCCCAACAGATGGTAAACAGCACTACAATCACTACCACCATCTTGGTTACCTTGGTTCTCATAGCAATCGACCTCTCTGATAAGTGGGGAACCTGCTGCAAGAGAGTACATGGGAATGAACTGACAGCATTTTCACATTTCACAACAAGTAGCAATTAAATGTCATCCAAATGTAATTTTGTCCTGGTCCCACCTTCATCTTCCTTTCACAGAATCCCTACAGTGTGGAAGTAGGCCATTTGGTCCACACCAACCCTGCAAAAGGCATCCCACCCAGACCCACCCCACTACCCTATCCCTGCATTCCCCATGGATAACCCACCTAGCCTGCATAGCCCTGGATACTACAGGCAATTTAACCCACCCTAACCTGCACATCTTTGGACAGTGGGAGGAAACTGGAGCACCCAGAGGAAACCCACGCAGACATGCGGAGATTGTGCAAACTCCACACAGACATTCGCACAAGGTTAAGAATCAAACTTGGATCCCTTGGATCAAGATCACGCTGTAAGGCAGCAGTGCTAGCCACCCATTTCATCAAATGGATCCAAGGCCTCGCAAATACCAGTGCTCAGTGTACCAGTAAGTCTCTTTCTAATCTTTCCCAAAAGGTGGGGACTGTAACAAAACGATCAAAATAGCAACAGAATCTTAGAAAGGAAACTTATCAACATGAAGTTAAGATGTTATTTCTGGTTGTGACAGTGCACCCTATGGGGACTGCTGTTTACAGAAGGCTGGCACTAAGCTGATAGACTCCTGCCTCTTCAAATATTGACAGAGGAACTTTAATCTTGGAAACCCTTGGTAGTTCCTGTTGAGAATCTTTTGTTCTCCTTGAGTTCTCTCACCGAGGTTGGTCTAACCCACAGTGCCATGACGATCGCAATGGGTCAGACAATGTGTGAGGTCTTGAATTCAACCACAGTCATAACAGGATCGAATCCCATGCCATTGGGACCAATCTTAGTCCCTTTCAAATGTTTTAGATATACTTCATTGATAATATCCTTCACCCTTGCCCCAAGTCTCTCCCCGTCACCCTCAGTCATCCCCTCTCACCCCCTCTCCCTATCCCCAGTCTCTCACTCTCTCTTCCCCTGTCCCTAACCCCATCTCTCTCTCTCCCCCCAATCCCCAGTCTCTTGCTCTCTCTCTCTACCTCTGTCTCTCTCGCCCTGTCCCTAGTCCCCAGTCTCTCTTGCTCACTACCCACTTCCTATCCATGTCTCTCTCTTTTTCTCTCTCTCTCTCTTCCTGTGCCCAGTCTCTATCCTCTCTCTCTCTCCCCGTCTCCAGTCTCCACCTCTCTCTCTCTGTAACTCTCTCTCCCCCTCTCACAATCTCCAGTCTCTCTCTCTTCCCTCTCTTTCCCCCAATCTCTCTCTCATGCCCCTCCCTATTCCCAGTCTCTCTCTCTATGCTCCCAAACCTTACCTCCATCTCTCCCTCTGTCTCTGTCTCCCCCCTCCCTATAGCCCCTCTCTCTTTCTCCCTCCCTCAATCTCCAGTCTCTCTCTCTCTCTGTCTCTCTCTCTCTCTCTCCCCCACTACTTATTCACTGTCTCTCTATCTCTCTCTGCCTCTCTCTCTCTCTTTCTGTCTCTCCCTCTCTCTCCCCACCTCCCTATCCCCAGTTTGTCTCACTCTCCCTCTTGCCCTCTACCTATCTCCAGTCTCTCTCTCTCTCCATCTCCCTATCCCCATCTCTCTCTCTGTCTCTCCCCCTGCCCCCAGGCTCTCTGTCTTGTGATGATGCTGTGGTTTTAAGAGGTGTATTTTGTCTTGATTTCTTTGAGAGAAGATTGGGGACAGATACTGAGCAGTCTACGAGAAGATAAACAACTTGTGAGGCCTTAGGGATTTTTTAAAAGTTGGAACAATAGAAGCAGCCTGAGTGGGCGTGGTCAAGCTCTCTGATCCAGATCCTGGATTTTAGTTTGTTTTCGGTCGTTGTTGCTGGGCTCTCAGCAGGGTTCGAAGGAAGGGAATCTTTCCTGTCTCCTACACTCTCTCTCAGAATTGTCTTTTGCTTTTCTTTCCTCCTGGATTAGAGAATTGCATGTGAGACAATCTGTTTCTGAATTTACCTTTTTGCCAAGGGTGTGTTTATGGGATGCTACTATAGAACACTGAACTGTACAGCACAGTACAGGCCCTTCGGCCCATGATGTTGTGCCGAACTTTTACCCTAAACCTAAGGTCGATCTAACCTCCACCCCTACCTTACACTATCATTCACATGCCTATCTAATAGCCGCTTAAATGCCCCTAATGAGGCCGACTCCACTACCCTCTCCAGCAAAGCATTCCACGCCCCTACCACTCTCTGAGTAAAGAATCTACCTCTGACATCTCCCCTATATCTACCTCCACTCACTTTAAAACTATGCCCCCTCGTAATAGCTACATCCACCCTAGGAAAAAGTCTCTGGCTGTCCACTCTATCTATATCTCTGATCATTTTGTACATCTCTATCAAGCCACCTCTCATCCTTTGTCATTCTAAAGAGAAAAGGCCAAGCTCTCTTAACCTTTCCTCGTAAGACCTTCCCTCCATTCCAGGCAACATCCTGGTAAATCTCCTCTGCACCTTTTCCAACACTTCCGCATCTTTCCTGTAATGAGGTGACCAAAACTGGACACAGTACTCCAAATGTGGCCGAACCAGGCTTTTGAATAGCTGGAGCATAACTTCATGGCTCTTGAACTCAATCCCTCTATTAATGAAAGCTAACACACCATACGCCTTCTTAACAACTCTATCTACCCGGGTGGCAGCTTTCAGGGAAGTGTGGACATGAACCCCAAGATCCCTCTGCTCCTCAACACTGCCAAGAATCTTTCCATTAACCCTGTATTCTGCTTTCAAGTTTGTCCTTCCAAAATGAACCACCTCACACTTTTCAGGGTTAAACTCCATCTGCCACTTCTCAGCCCAGCTCTGCATCCTATCAATGTCCCTTTGTAACCCAGAACAGCCCTCCGCACTGTCCACACCGCGACCCACCTTCGTATCGTCAAATATTGGAACAGTTACTGTTCAGTAATCAGATAATCTATTATTCTGTTAAGCTTCCCGATAAAGTTAAATTATTCCAAGTTCCGCTTTCTTTTGTTGCATTTTAAATATAATGTTTGAATAAATTGTATTTTCCCTAATGTTGAGTAGCTTGACCAATTAAATTGCAGTTGGGACACAGCACCTCACATTTACCTTTAAAATAAGAAAATGTTGAGTCTGAGGGACCTTCTTAGTGTATTTTGAGGAGGTCTGCTCGGGTCCACTACAAATTGGGCGTCCTTATCTGGATCTTTAGTTCCCAGGTTGGGTTTGGGATGACTGGGCTCAAAGGCTGCGAATAGTTAAGTGTTAATATCTTTTGATTCAGGTGTTGAATTCGGTCGGTTTACACAGGGTGGTGCCTTCTGTAGTAGTGGTTCTTTCAGTCACTGAAAGTTTCCAGGGGTGGAGAAGTTCACGTTGGGAGATTTAAAGAAAGTGACTAAGGCAAGGCTTTTGGAATTGGCAGGCACACTGGAGTTGGGGTTGCCTTCCTTCATGCAAAAAGGGGAGATAATTGTAGCGATAGCTAGACATTTACGAGTGCCAGAGATGCCATCAGAATTTTTGGAAATGGTTAAAATTCAATTGCAAATGAAGTAGCTCGAACATGAAAAAGTTACATTCATGACTGAATGCAGAGGAAAAGGGGACACAAAGAGGGAATAGCTCTAGCAGACAAAAAGCAGAAAAAGAGAGAAGAAAAAGCAGAAAACAGATTGTCTCACATGCAATTCTCCAATTCAGGAGGAAAGAACAGCAAAAGACAATTCTTAGAGAAAGAGAGCGTAGTAGCCAGAAGAGATTCCCTGTTGTCGAACCCTGCTGAGAGCCAAGCAACAACGGCCGAAAGCTAACTAAATCCAGGATCGGTGAGAGCTCAACGACACCCACTCAGGCGGCTTCTATTGTTCCAATGTAGTGATTGTGACCAGGTGGACCTTGTTAACTGCAAGGTTCTTGGTTGGAGTTGTAAACCTGTGCCAGTAAGGAAAGCCTTGGCTGGCCAATATAATCAGGGGATTAGAATTTCCTTGGTTGAGGACTGACTCCGAGCTGGCTGGTCACAGCCAGTGTACTGTGCGCTAGTAAATAAGGGGTGACTTGGTGACAGGATACAAGCCTCTGTGCAGTTATTTCAACCTCCTTGCCTCCAGTCTCTTTTTCTCTCCCTCACTTCCCCCTCTCCTTATCCCCAGTCTTTCTCTGTCTCTCTCCCCCTCTCCCTGCCCCCAGTCTCTCTCTCTCTCTCTCTCACTCCTCCCTCTGCCTGCTCCCAGTCTCTGTCTCTCTCTCTCTCTCTCATTCCTCCTTCTCCCTGCCCCCAGTTTCTGTCTCTCTCCCCACGCCCTGCCCCCAGTCTCTGTCTCTCCTCCCCCTCTCCTTGTCCCCAGTCTTTCTCCCTCTCTCTGTCTCTCACCCCTCCCTCTCCCTGCCCCCAGTCTCTGTCTCTCTTCACCGTCTCCCCAGTCTTTCTCTCTCCCTCCACACCGCCCCCCCCAAGTCTGTCCCTCTCTTTTTCACCTCCCAAATGTGTTTCCCAAATTCCAAAAGGAGGCTTTTGTTGACTGTGAAGGTCTTTGGGATACCTCAGGAAGCACCGGATAAAGGGACGTTCTTGCTTTCTTTACCTGATAGTTGCTGTCGATGGGTTCAACCATGGGCTGGCCCACTCTCTTCAACATGACAGTGTAGCACACACAGATGGTGAGCAAGGGAAGCAGGTAGACTGCGAGAAACGTGTACACAATGAAGGCTCTCTGCTGCAATACTGTCGGAAATGCTTCAATGCAATAAGTCTGCAGCCCATACCAGTAGCCCTGCTCCAATCTGTGGTACATTGCCATGGGGACAGACAGAAGGAAGGAGCCTGCAAAGGGAGAACAAAATAAAAGAAGGTCAAAAATGAGGAACAGATGCACCTGGATAAAGGAAACGAAACCAAGTATCAATCTGAGGATGAAAAGAGATGAAAGGTTTAAAATTCAGGCTAAGAACAGCTAAAGGGGAAGCAGAAAAACCTACCTCTTGTTGAGATTTTTCACCCTGTAAAGTGATATGAATGTTCCCATTTAATCCTGTGATTCACTGAGGATTCCATTAATCCTATGATCTGTAATCTCAAGGTGATGCAGCAGTGTGAAGATCAGAAGGAGACATGAGATTTATAATTGAACCATTGCAGGGTATGGCTTCAGGTGCCTAGGCTCCTTATTCTAGAATCTCCTCCCTGAATTTCTCTGCCCCTGTATATCTCTGACAAGACTCCCCAACCTCTGCTAATCCTTTGCAATATCTCCTCTTTTGACCTGAGGTGCAATTTATTTCTGCAAAGGCATATTTACGAAGACTCCTGCTTTATTGTTCAGGTGGACTGTTAAATTGAGGACATTCTTCTCGCTGGTGAATGTTAAAGATGCCACAGGCACTATTTCAAACAAAACAGCAGGCCCTTTCCCTGCCCAATGCTCCAGTCACCTCAATGCTGCCTGTGAGACATTGCCGTGGGCTGCCGCAAAATGGCCACTACAAGATGGCTGCCACACCAGAGCAAAACTAAGGAAGCCAATTATGTGGAGCTTTTTTAAAAATTCATTTACAGGATGAAGGCATTGCTGGCTAGGTCTGCATTTATTGCCCATCGAGCAGTTAAGAGTCAACCACATTGCAATAGGTCTGGAGTCACATGTAGGCCTGACCATGTAAGGAGGGCAGTTTCCTTTCTTAAAAGATTGGCAATCGGCAATGGATTCGTGGTCATTATTAGAGCTTTGATTCCAGACTTTTTTTTAAAAACTGAATTCAAATTTCACTATCTGCCATGGCAGGATTCAAACCCAGGTCCCCAGGGCATTACCTGGGTCTCTGGATTAATAGTCCAGAAATAACATCACTAGGCCATCGCCTCCCCAGTGTTTTGGGATGAGTAGTTTGTCATACCTGTCTGTCAGAATTCTTATTTCTGACTGACCCTTGCGAGTCATCATCTCATAACTTGTCATTCTTAATACATTTAACTTAGACCCTAAAAAGTAGCAACTTATTTAGCTATATTCGTCATCACAGCCAAGTCACGTCTTGCTCCCCACGACCAGCTACATCTCTCCCAGTTCAACACTGGTACTTCGGTAATCCTTGAGTACGGCAGTGAAGTGACCTGAAGCAACCCTCACTCACTTTTCTTGCCAGTGCCCGGTTATAAATTGCTTGATAGCCCCAGGTCACAACTTTGCTGAACCGTGTGCCTTGCCTGGTCCCGACGGAGTCCAGTGTGGGAGCTACCCCTGAGAGCCAACGCCAAAAAATAATGGCTGAAGACATATGGACGGGTAGGGGGTGCCTCCGAAACATGAAATAGAGGGTGAATAAATGGCTTGTGATACAAGTAATTGCACAGGGATCCCATAACCAAGCAGGTCCATTCACCTCCTTTGTTCCCTGCTGTCAACCTCTTAGCAAGTCCCATTGGTCCAGGACTTTGCTCATCTGAAAGAATATGCTTACCGAAGTTCCCAGCCATAATCCCTCTGTGTTTTGGAAGGCCCTAGACCAGGCAGCACATTGGCCCAGTGGCTAGCACTGCTGCCTCATAGCACCAGGGACCCAGGTTCAATTCCACCCTCGGGTACCTGTCTGCGCAGAGTTTGCATGTTCTCCCTGTATCTGCACGGGTTTCTTCTGGGATCCTCAGTTTCCTCCCACAGTCCAAAGACATACAAGTAAGGTGGACTGGCCATGCTAAATTGCCTGAGATG
This sequence comes from Ginglymostoma cirratum, assembly GCA_024137785.1. Taxonomy (NCBI): domain Eukaryota; kingdom Metazoa; phylum Chordata; class Chondrichthyes; order Orectolobiformes; family Ginglymostomatidae; genus Ginglymostoma; species Ginglymostoma cirratum. Next base: position 8,347,354 of record JAHRHZ010000086.1, on the reverse strand, counting down.
TGCAGGCTAGATGGATTAGCCATGGGAAAGCAGGGATAAGGTAGGGGGCTGGGTGCAGGAAGGATACTCATCAGAGGGATGGTGAAGATGTGATGAGCTGATTGGTCTCCTCCCACACTGCAGGGATTCTAGATGGAGTCCTCCAGCTCACTGCTGAAGACAGAAAAACAAAGTGTTAACTTGTCCTCGTGTCTTCCCAGAATCTTCTGTGTATCAGTGATGTTGGTTATAGACTCATAGAGCATGGGAAACAGACCCTTTGGTCCAATCAGTCCATGTTCCAAAACTAAACTAGTCCATATCCCTCCAAGTGTTTTTCTTTGTGCCTTTCCCCCACCATCAGCATGTCACTCGGTTTTTAGTCACACTCACCAATCCAGATGACCACACTGACTGCCATTGCTAGCCTCGGGGTGCGGCGACGCAGTGACCGGAGTGGATAAACAGTCGCATAACAGCGGTCCACGCTCATCGCACTGAGCGTGATACATGTCGCCTGGACAGTCACCTAAAGCAAAAGGCAGAAATGGGGGTGTTTGGGTTAGGTGGGGGAAAATAGCAAGACACAATAGGTGTTACATTTGGACTGGCTTTTTGCACCATTTCAGGTGCCAATACTTTGGCTTTAAGAGGTTATTTTGTTCCTTTTCTTTTTAACAGTGATTGAGCCAGAGGTACTGAGCTGTCTGTAAGAAAGTAAATAGCTTGTGAGTCTTTGGGTTTTTTTTAAAAATTTGGAACAATAGAAGCAGCCTGTCTGGGTGTGGCCAACTCTCACAGACCAGGATTTCTAGTTTCTGTTTTAGTTTTTAGTTTTCACTTTAAGCAGGTTGTGTTGTGGGCTTGAAGAAATAGAAGTTAGCTTTTCTCTCTCTCTGTTACAGCTAGAAGCTGGGGTTTCTCTCTGCTGCTGGGTTAATCTATTTTTGTGAATTTTCCTTTTTGCCAAGGGATGTGTTTATGGGATGTTACTATATTGGAACAGTTAATTAGTAACAGTTACTGTCTCTATTATTCGGTTAAGTTTTCCAATAGAATTAAGTTATTCTAATTTCCTCTTTTTTCAGTTGTATTTTAACTACAGTGTTTAAATAAATTGTGTTTTGCATAATGTCGAGCAGTTTGACCCAGTCGCATTGCATCTGGAACGAGGCACTTCACACTTGCCTTAAAATAAGAAAAAGTTAGGGTCTAGGCTACCTTCTTAAAATATTTTGAGGAGGTCTGGTCTGGCCCATAACACATTTCCTTCCTCCTTTGCAAAGGACCATTAGAACAGCAGTTGGCCATTGGCCTGCATTGTACGCCAGTTACCCACGGTATCTCTTGAAATCCTTACCCACTGAAACTCACAGTGCTGAAAGATCTAACTGTCTCCTCGAATCAACAGTCTTTTTTTTGGGAAAAACTTTCAGATTTCTACTCCCATTCTTATATGCAAAAATGCTTCCTGATTTCCTGAACTAGCTTCAATTTTACGATTGAGTCTCTTTGTTTAATCATTTCTCCTCCTTCTCCAGCGGAAATGGTTTTCCCTATTAAATCCTTTAAATTCCCCAATCAGATCACCTTCAAATCTCCTCTGCGTAACAGGATACAAACCAAGTTTAAGCAATGTACCTTTATAACTTGTCAGTTCAACTAATGTGTTCAGTTAGAACATAGAACAGTACAGCACAGTACAGGCTCTTTAACCCACGATGTTGTGCTGAACTTTTACCCTCACCCTAAGGTCTATCTAACCTCCACCCCTACCTTATACTATTATTCATATGCCTATCTAATAGCCGCTTAAATGCCCCTAATGAAGACGACTCCACTACCTTCTCCAGCAATGCATTCCACGCCCAGACCACTCTCTGAGTAAAGAACCTACCTCTGACGTCTCCCCTATATCTACCTCCACTCACTTTAAAACTATGCCCCTCGTAATAGCTACCTCCACCCTTGGAAAAAGTCTCTGGTTGTCTACTCTATCTATACCTCTGATCATTTTGTACACCTCTATCAAGTTAGGAGTGACACTTCACTGGGATTGAGAATTTATAAAGAATATTGCTTTGTTTTAATATTTATGTTAAGATTTTTCTGAACTTAAGCTTCTTTTATATTGTGTTCTTTAGTTCAAGAACACTGGCAGCCTCTTGTGAATATGTTCTCTTACTGTCCACCATGGGAACCATCTGCAAAAAATAATCTTATGATCTATCAAGCCAGGTTTAGATTTGACTTGTTCTGTATTACCACTAGGTAGGATCATAACACTACCCAGCTCTCAGATCATATAGCTGAATCCATTCCACAGATCAGCAGAGACCAATCCCAATCCACTGCTATTTAGGGGTCTACTAGAGATGGCCTCTCAATACCTGCTGTAAGTAGTTGACAAATTTGCACATGAAGTCTCCAAATATCCAGCTGGGCAGCGGATAAAGTGTGGCTGTAAACGGAACACAGCATACCAAGAAGATGATGTCTGTCGTCGCTAGATTTGCTGGAAATATAGAAAGGAAAAGTATCAGTTTCTTAAGCTTGGAACTGTAGCATACTACCCGGTTCTTCAACATAGAGGGGAACGTAGGGAAAAGAAGGGAGAACCGAGTGCTCTCCTTTCTTGTGGAGGTGGGATATTGGTACATAATTTGTGCTTTGGTCTCTCTGTCACCTGCTGCCTTTTCTATCCTGGGATTGCTCGAAGGAGAACATTCGGGGCACACATTTTGTGAGGACGAGCTCCTGTATGGCTCTGCCCAATGACATGCAATCATCCCCTAATCCATCATCCTAGTACATCATGTGTGGAAACCAATGAAGTTGGTCACGTTGACAAACAGTCGTATTTGGACTGAGGAGCGAGCGGTTCACTTCACATGAAGCATGACCCAGATAAGGAAATAACATAAGAATAAATCGAAGGCCCAACAGTTCACCTGGAGATAAAAGATCCCCTGGCACTTTTCTGAACAGTGTAGTGTAATTGACAACGCTGTTGTGTTATTTCTCACAGTCAGTATATCCATTTGCCTTTAAGAAATATGCTCATGATATTAACACTATGTGATCCGAGGGTATAAAGGTCTCGTACTCCATCGTACTCCTGGATCATCTGAAGCATGATGCTGCACTGGAAGCATGGTCCCCTGTTGTAAGCTAGTAGCTCAATATTAGCCCAAACACATACGTGCCAGAGGAATGAAATGTTGGTACACAGTTGTTAGTTACAACAAATGTTTGTTGGATTCTTCAATACCAGAATGTTCAGGTACACACATATATTATGCCACATCAGCTATTATGCCACATCAGCTACAACATGCTGCTGAAGGCAAACTCAAACCAATTGCCCTGATCAACATTCATTCTCAAGGAATACCAAAACAACTAAAATGTTCACCTCGTAGCAAGTTTCCACAAATGGTAACGTACAAATTGGATGCCACGTTTCTTTATCTGACAGTGTTTATATTGCAAAAGCAGCTTCTTGCTAATCTGGTACGCTGGGATGTTCTATGGAAGTGAAAGGAGCTATATAAATGCAAGTTCTCTCCAAGACTCTAGAATGATTTCAGAAACGGTCCTGTATTGTCATGGGTTGAATAGATATTTCTCATCTCTAAGTATCCAACTTGGTCATGTTTCTGATGTCTCTCCACATTACCCCACTCTTTTAAAAATGCCCATCTTCTTTCCACTTGGGTGAATTTATGTGATTTTATCCCCTCCATCCTTTCATGGTTAAACAGCTCCCAGCTGCCCCTCAATGTTACTTGTCACAAAGAGATAGCTGGGTCAGTTGGTGGCTGACATGTGATGTTAACGGAGAGGATGTTAAGGGATGCTCGTAATTTTCCTTTAGATGTAAAACATTCAAAGAAAAGGTTTTGCTTTTAAACTCCTTTGACAGCGCATTTGTAAGTACGTAGTTTTATTCTGCACTGAATATGTCATCGGTCTGTAAGCAGTTTCTTGCTGTGAGGTAAAAGATTTTCATTCATCACCGCCAGAGTATCAAGGAACCTTTTGCAATTGATTCCAGTATAGTGTAAACAATACATAGGATACAATCATAAATCACTCAGCACAGAAAGCTTTGGTTAAATTAGCACAATTGGACTCCAAAAGCCCACAACAGCTGCAAAGTCTCCAGGAGATAACATTCACTGTCGGTCAATATCCAATAAATAACAATTGATCCGAATGTCTCTAATATTAATTCTTATTAATTCTGTTATTTCATGTTACATCTGCTGTGGGGACTCTGGGACTAAGGCAATAAACCACCAAATCAGAACGGGGCCACTCAAAAATAATGAAATATTCCTTCACACAACCAAGGTTCCGAACTCTCTTCCACAGATGGCAGTGGATGCTGGATCAGTTGTTCATTTTAAATCTAAGAGAGAGGAGTTTTTGTTAAGCAAAGGTTTCAAGGGACATGGGCCAAAGGCAGGTGTATGGAGTTAAGCTACAGTTCAGCCATGATCTCACTGAATGGCAGAATAAGCGGAAGGGGCTGAATGGCCTCTTCCTGTTCCTACATTTGGAAGACTCTTGCAATAATCAGTAAGTGGTGTGTCACTGTTCATTGAGGGAGTCTGTGTTGCTGGGGACATGATGTACTTTTCTTAAAAATATTCATTTATGGCATCGCACTGCCCTTGCCTAATTACCCAGAGGGCAATTAAGAATCAACCACATTGTTGCCGGTCTGCAGGCCAGACAAGGTAAGGATGGCAGATTTCCTTCCCTAAAGGATGTTAGTGAACCAGATGGGTGTTTCCCGACAATCAACAATTGTTTCATGGTCATCATTAGACTCTTAGTTCCAGATTTTTATTGGATTCAAATTCAACCATCTGCTGTGGCAGGATTCAAACCCAGGTGCTCAGAATACTACCTCGGCCTCTGTATTAACAGTCCAGCAATCATACTACTAGGCCATGTTGTAACCTGAAGCTATGGACACTGACGGTAGAGGCTCCAACATTGTCCCCATCATATAACTGATCAGGAATCTCTCCCACTTTTACTGCTTACAAGTGTTAAGGTGGATTGGCTCAGCTCAATTGCCCATAGTATCCAGGGATGTACTGGCTAGGTGGATTAGCCATGAGAAATATGGGGTTATGTGGGGGTGGGGAGGGGGGTGGGTCTGGGTGGAACACTCTTTGGAGGGTCAGTGTAGACTCGATGGGCTGAATGGCCAGTTCACACTGTAGGGATTCTATGAATGCTATGTAGCCTGTTAAATATAACAAAAAGAACCATTAGCTATCCCCCAAAAAACCTTAACTAATCTGTGACGACCGGAAAGGGTGGAAAACTTGAATAATTTTATAAAATATTTAGTTTGTTAGCAAAATCAAATGATAACTGCCAGAAACACCACAGTTAAATTTAATATACAGACCTCCAGGTATTTAAATTTTCATCATCTCTTACACAAAGAAAAAGAAAATTGAATGTTTGTATTACAATATTTACCATGTTTGTGAGTAAGACGGAGTGGATTAGAAATATTGCCTTTGAGCTGCAGGCCCTGCATTCAAATCTATCTCGTTTTGATTGCATTAATGTTATTTCTCGCTGATCATTACTGGGAGTCTAAGTAGAATCAATTTGCCAGTTTTCTACCACGACAGGGGATTTGCATTTTGAAAGTGCTGTTGTTGGTTCCCATTGGCTCTTCATAAATTTATTTGTCAAATGAGAGTTGTGCATGGAAATCTTAGCATGCAGCTGCTTAACAACTTTACTTCCATTGTCACAGAGTGCAGTTAAATCACATAGAGTCCCTACAGTGTGGAAACAGGCCATTCAGCCCATCAAGTCCACACCGCCCCTCTGAAGAGCATCCCACCCAGACCCATTCCCCTATCCCTGCATTTCCCATTGCTAACCCACCTAGCCGAAACATCCCTGGGCACTATGCACAATTTAGCACAGCTAATCCACCCTAACTGCACATCCTTGTACTGTGGGAAGAAACCAGAGCACACCCCACGCAGACACAGGGAGAATGTGCAAACTCCACGTAGACAGTCACCCGAGGGTGGAATCAAACCTGGGTCCCTGGCGCTGTGAGGCAGCAGTGCTAACCACTGAGCCACCATATGTTGGTGTTAGTCGCAGAGGGTAAAACTCCCATAAAGTCAGAAACTATGGGTTCGAGACACACGCCAGGACCATAGTTAAAAAAAAGTCAAAGTTGTTACTGCATGGCAGTGCTGAGAGAGTGTTGTACTGTCTGAGAAGTCTGGAGGAAGATGCAGTGGATTTTGTCGCAGTCCATCCCAAGCAGCTCCATGATGCGGTACTCTCTGCTCTACGGTCTGTTCCCCGGGACGTGCACTGAGACAAACATCGACTGCGTCTGGAGGGCCATCAGCTTGGTGAAAGATGCTCTTTGGTCTGCCTGAAACGTGTTGGTCTTACAAAGGAGGGAGTTGACCCCGACCAAGTGTTGCAGACTGGCACCTTCCAAGGTCCAGGACTACGTGCCGAGCGTTGGTTTTACCAACGACGCTGAGAGCAACTGAGAGATTCCAAACCAATCAGCTGACGTGTTTTCACACTTCTGCACAGGTCTACGGGCAGAGTGAGAATATAAATTCACCGACACAGATTGAGGACATTCTGCATACATCTCCATGGAAACCATCACTGAGAACGGACGGCCAACATCCGATGATTTTGATTGTCATGTGTACTCAAGTATGAAAGTACAGGAGTACAGTGAAAAGTGTATAACATCGCTACACCAGGTACAAGTACTTGGGTACGGAGACCGCCATGCCGCTATATGGGTATGTGGGTAGAACAGCTGAGGATCTTGAAGGAATAGGACCTAACATCTGATCCTCCTCAAAGGATGTATAACAATTGCTTTCAAATCAATGTAACCCATAACCAGCCGCCAACATGCAATAAACTATTGAGGGTATCGAATCATTTATTGTCACGTGTATTCAATGTAAAAACACAGTGAAAAAGTGTGTACCTTCGCCTTACATACACGTTCACATTAACTTAGAATAAGATAAGAAAGAAAAGATAACTTAAGAGAGTCCAACTTTCCTTTCCACTGGCACAGCCCCACTCAGGGTTTTCCAGCCTTCGCCTTGCCGGTGCCACCGGCCCACCCTTGCCCACTCACTCTCGGTCCACCTCCCTCCCTCCGGCTCACCCTCGATTCGCCGTCGCTGCGGGACACAACCCACGCGTTCAGCTCATGCCACATGGTTCCCGAAGGTAGGTGGTTAAAGGGGGTGGGGTGTGGGGAGAGAATTAGTACAGAGGGAGGGAGAAGAAGGGAGGAAAATAAAGGAAGGACAAAGAAAGAAAGAGCAAGAGAATTGGCGAGGAGAGTGGAGTGACATACTCTGCTGCCATCTTGCTGGATCACATGTTAACGACAAGAGACTTTTCTAGAAGTGGTTCTCCCTCTGCCATACTGAACTGAGTCATTTCTTACATTTCATGAGGGTGGTAGCAGCAAATGCCATCATGAGCAGCAGCTGGTGATCTGGCATGGCCATACAACAGTTAATCCATCTCCCAAATTGAATGAATGACAATGATTTACTGTCGCTTGTACTCTACAGTGAGCAACGCAGTAAAATACAACAACATGCTTCAACCGTTGCCATAATCTGGCGCCAGTTTGAATATTTTAAGAGTAAAAAGATAAAACAGAAAGATTCCATCTTCACCCCACCACCAACTCCACCACGAGTCCACAGCCAGCTGACACCTGGGCCGTCACCCCTCTACCACCTTGCTGTCGTGTGTTCTACACCCGCCAGTTAGAAGTCGCCACGCCTCAGGTGCCACCTCTTTGTCACTGGGACCACCTCGCCATGCCGTTGATTCTGGGCCCCGAGCTGGAACCCCACCGCATTCACCCCGCAACTGGGAGCCCCCGGCCCTCACCAATAACCAGGAGTCACCAGCTCCGGGCCTGCCGCAACCAGGAATCCCCAGTTCCCCCACTGGACCAGGCCACGGTCTCACCAAGAGTCCCACTCCCCTCCACGACGCCACCCCCTCTGGCACCGCCGACCAGAAGTAAATGAAGAAAAGGCATAAGAAAGAAGACAAAAAGGGTAGGGAAAGAAGGGAGGAAACAACCGCCTGGGCAGGCCTAGGAGCTCAGGTGCGGCCTACCTTGCCAGTGCCACCACCTTGTCCTTGCTCTCCCTAGTAACAACAGTACAAGGTGTCGGTGTGGCTCTATCTGGAGTAGTGTACTTAAGAGAGGATGTCCTGTCATTGGAAGCAGTTCAAATAGATTCACCAGGGTGACTCCTGGAATGAAATGGGTGACTTATCAAGTACAGCTAAACAGGTTGAGCCTTTATTCATTAGCGTTCAGAAGAAAGAAGGGTGATCTTATTGAAACATACAAGATTCTGTGTCAGCGTGACAAGTAGATGCTGTGAAGATATTTCCACTAGTTGGGTAATCTCAAACTAGCGGGCATGGTTATAGAACAAGGGGGCACAAATTTAAAACCCAGATGCCACGGAATTTCTTCTCTGAGGGTAGTGAATTCTCTACCCCAAAAGCTGTGGAGGCAAAATAATTAAAGAAAAGTTAGATAGATTTCTAGTTGAGTTGAGTGCTACGAGGAACAAAGGAGTAGTCTGAGGCCTGGAGAAGATCAGGCATGACGTTGTTGAGTGGTGGGGTAGTCTTGAGGGGGTGAATGGCCTACCCCCACTCCTATTTCCTAGGCTGGTATCACCCATATTTTAAAAAGCTCAAAGCCATTTTTCATTGCAACATCCAATTATTCAGTGAGCAAAATCTGCAATTACGCAGTTGATTGTTTTGTATAGTTCAAGTGACTTTAGACAAATAAAATGTCACACAATGATAAATGCCTGAGTTAGTGGAAAAGCAATAGAACACTGTGTTCTGTTCACTGGGATTTAAATGGCTTGGAACACTGGGGCTTGTGGAATGATTGCTCGGCTGGACAGGAGATGATGATTTCAACTCAAGTCTATGAATTCTATGAACCATCTTACTTCACTGAGACTCAAGTTGAAACCATCATTTCCTGTCTGGTTGAGCAATCGTTCTACAGCTCCAGCATTTCAAGAAATTTAAATCCCAGTGAACAGAACACAGTGTTCCATTGCTTTTCTACCAACTCAGGCATTTATCATTGCAGCTTGGAAGAGTGCTCCTCGACAGATTTTGCACCAGAAGCTCAGAAAGCATTATTAGCGTACAATTTTTCTTAAGTATGTCAAAAAACGTTCACTTGTTCTACAGCCAGGCAAATTTAATCTAAAATGAATACACTACAATTGAAAAATTTGAAAACGTTTCACAGGGATTTCATTTCACTCTGATAGCACATGTTACCCAGCGCATTACCAAAGCAATAAAATGACTCACACACACACAGAGTAACCTTTTACACAAGTAACAAATTCATTTGTTAAGTTTATTTTGAATTGCAATCCCACTTCTCCGGGACAGACACAGTTGCAGCCAAGTGAGGGTCTCCCCAATCAAAAACATACAAGAACAGATAGGAATTCTCTTGCTTCCTGGCTGAACACTCAATGTGTTTAAGGGGCAGTTATCCATGTGTCCCGAAGCCCAATCCGAAACTAAATCCTCTGGCCCATTCTCTATCCATTACTCTGTACAACTTCAAACGTTCACCTACCTTTCCCTTGCTACTTTGTGAGCTCTCTGCCTGAAGGCACTTCTGACCCAGAGCACTGCCATCTCCTTGTCCGGTAGGTCAAGGAAGCAGGGTCGCAGTCCATCCCAGGTGGAGCGGGGATTCAAACCCCGGATCTGATCCATACTGGCCATCCAGCTGTCTGAGCCTACCACACCCCACCCAGGAGTCCCAGTTGCTATGTGTCAACGTGCTCTTTTACAAGCATATCGTAGCTACAGAAAGTGATGGTAGCAACTCCAATGTCTTTCCATCATTTGACTAACCAGGTGAGTCGTCCACTCTATACCACCTGTCATTTCTGACGATGCCGTCACTTCAAGACGCTATATTGTCCTTTTTTTTGGAAGAAAGGTTGTAAAGCAGCAGTACTGAGCTGGCTAGTTAAGACCACTTGTGTAAATAGCTTGGGAGGCCTTAGGTTTTTTTTTTAATGCAGCCTGAATGAGTGTGGCCAGCTCCGAAAGATCAGGATTTCTGAGTGGCATCAGAAGCTATTGGAGTCTCCACAGAGTTGGAAGCTTCAGTGAATGTCTCCTAGCTACTACTCTCTCTGAATTTTCTAATGATGCGTTTTTTCCCCTGTATTGGACAACTGTATGTTAGAATCTGTGTGTGAATTTTCCATTTTTTTTCCAAGTGTTGTGTTTATGGGATGTTGCTACGTTGGAACAGTTAATTAGTAATGGTTGCTGTATCTATTATTCGGTTAAGTTTTCCAACAGAGTTAAGTTATTTTAAATTCCTCTTTCTCTGGTCGTATTTTAACTGCAGTGTATAAATAAATTGCGTTTTGCTTAACATCATGTAGTTTGACCAGTCACATTGTATCTGGACCATGGCACTTTACATTTGCCTTAAAAATAAGAAAAAGTTAGGCTCTAGGCTACCTTCTTAAAATATTTGGAAGGGGTCTTGGGTCTGGTCAATAACATATTGATGTATTTTGGAAAGACTTACAAGTTGCTAATCAACCTGTTTTGCCACATTACAAACAAACCTTCCTTAGTCTGACTTGAATTTAGAACATCTGGCACAGAGGCAAGAACACTACACACCACACCACAGGACCTCCTATCTATAACTACGCCTTGTGATAAAATTCTGATGCATTTACAACCCTCTGAATAAAAAAATCTAACTTTGCCTTTTTCCTGTATGCATTATTTTATATATCTATGAATCAAAACAAATCAAACTCCTACCTACTACCTCATCCCGCCCCCTTGACCTGTCCGTCCTCCCTGGACTGACCTATCTCCTCCCTAACTCCCCACCTACACTCACCTTTACTGGCTCCATCCCCGCCTCTTCGACTTGTCTGCCTCCTCTCCACCTATCCTCTCCTCTATCCATCTTCTATCCGCCTCCACCTCTCTCCCTATTTATTTCAGAACCCTCTTCCCCTCCCCCATTTCTGATGAAGAGTCTAGGCCCGAAACGTCAGCTTTCCTGCTCCTATGATGCTGCTTGGCCTGCTGTGTTCATCCAGCTCCACACCGTGTTATACCAGTTAAGTGTCTTTGTTAGAAAAATGTATACTCAAGAATGCAGTCCAAACTTTCAAATTCTCTGAAGTGTATAACTGAACCACACAAAACATCCGCAAGCAGCAGACACATTTCAAGTCTTCACAAAGCTGCCTTTCACCTGTAAACCATCTACCAAATTCATTTGAAACCAACATGATGCTGGGTCTAGGCCCAAAACGTCAGGTTTTCCTGCTCCTATGGTGCTGCTTGGCCTGCTGTGTTCATCCAGCCCCACGCCTTGTTATCTCATGATGCTTGAATGGCTTGTTCAGAGGAATGTTGGAGGCTGAGGGGTGACCTTACAGAGGTGTATAAAATCATGAGCGGCATGGATGTGAATTGTCAAGGCTTTTTTCCCAGGGTAGGGGAATCCAAAACTAGAGGGCATAGGTTTAAGAGGGGAAAGATTTAAAAGGGTCCTAAGGGGCAACTTTTTCACACAGAGAGTGGTGCGTGTATGGAAAAAGCTGCCAGAGGAGGTGGTGGAGGCTGGTACAATTACAACATTTAAAAGGCTTCTAGATGGGTACATGAATAGGAAGGCTTTAGAGGGATATGGGCTAAATGCTAGCAAATCGGACTAGATTAACATAAAATATCTTGTTGTCATGGATGAGTTGGACTGAAGGGTCTGTTTCCATGCTGAATAACTCTGGCTCTATAACTCTTTAAACTGCCAAGGTTGAGCTGTGGAAATTGGACTCTTCATTATGACTACCATTGGGTATGATTTCTTCAGTGACACCTCTTACTCTCTTTGATTATGTGGGATCTGAACATGTCCCACACTAATAAAGGTGCATTCTTTATATAAGAGATAAAAGGTACTGCAGATGCTGGAGAATCCGAGATAACAAGCGTGGGGCTGGATGAACACAGCAGGCCAAGCAGCATCATAGGAGCAGGAAAACTTGACGGTTCGGGCCTAAACCCTTCATCAGAAATGGGGGAGGGGAAGAGGGTTCTGAAATAAATAGGGAGAGAGGGGGAGGCGGATAGAGTATGGATAGAGGAGAAGATAGGTGGAGAGGAGGCAGACAAGTCGAAGAGGCGGGGATGGAGCCAGTAAAGGTGAGTGTAGGTAGGGGGGTAGGGAGGAGATAGGTCAGTCCAGGGAGGACGGATAGGTCAACTAGGATGCGTACTCTACTTAGTTACCAATCCACATATTCACATCATCTTCATCCATCCAACTGTTATCTTGGACATGCTGAGAAACTCCTGTCGAGAATACAATTTTCAACATGGTATTATGTACAGCCTGTTGTGGATTAACCTTCTATATTGAGTGTATGCAAAAGGACAGTTGCTATCACTGGAAAAATGAAGTCATCTGATATACCAGTTCAACCAAAACGGTTCAATTTATGGTTGCAATCTGTTTTTAGTGATGTTAGTTGAAGGATAAATATTGACATGGAACCCCAGGTCTTCAAAATCGCGCAATGGGATCTCTTGGATTAGTTTGAGCAGACAGACAGCTCCTTGGTTTAACATCTTATCTGAGATATGGTTCCTCCAACAGCACATTTCCCCCACAGTGAGGACCTAGTATTGTTAACTGAGATTTTACATTGCTTGGAGCAGTTATTCTTCTTCTAATTGATTAGAGAATACAGCGCTATTTCCAGCAAGCCTGCTGGAACAAATAGACTTTCTGATGGGAGGATTTCAGCTAGGGCATGAGTATTATTAAGTACAGGCACCATATATCTGATTTTTGACACCAATTGCTTAATTTTTAAACAGAAATCTATGTTTTCGCAAAGTTTTGTAGAACAGGGTGAGAAATTATCGTTCCAAGTATTTATGAGATTTTAAATCTGTGACTCTCACATTTAAAACTGGGGCTCAGTGCAAGTAAGTATTGCAGCTAGCAACTTCACACTGTTAAATGTTTCCTTAATCGAACTGAAGAGTTTTGTTTCTTCTGCAGCCAAGATCTCATTCCGAGCACTATTTGTCGATTTGAAGAGATTCGTGGTCAATTCTAAGTTCGCCTATTTCCCAGTTGAGCCAGTGGAACAAACACTGCATTCAGTGATGAGAAGGGTGTGATTTAGACGAATCCATGTTTTTTAGAAAGATTAGGAGCAGGAGTACTTCATCAGTCATAGATTCATAGAGAGGTGCGGCACAGATACAACTTGTCCATGCCTATCCATGTCTCTTATGATGTATAGGGCCACCCCTCAGCATCTGACGCTCCAGGGAAAACAACCCCAGCCTATTCAGCCTCTCCCTACGGCTCAATCCCTCCAAGCCTGGCAACACCCTTTGAGTCTGTCCCACCACAAACTGCGGTGGACCTGATCATCAGCATCTGACCTTCACTGTTTAACAATAAAGGGATCACCCATTTAGGGCAGAGTTGAGGAGTTTTCTTCCCCCCTTCCAGAGGATTATGAAGCTTTGGAACTCTCTTCCTCAAAAAGGGCTGGAAGTAGAGTCTTTGAATATTTTTAAGGCAGAGCGAGATAGATACTTGTTAAGCAAGGTGGGGGTGGTTGCAAAAGGTTATTGGGATAGGTGGGAATGTGGAGTAAGCAGAAAAGTCATGACCTTATTAAATCATGGAGCAGGCTCGTGGGCCCAAAAGAACTACTCTTGATCCTATTTAATATGTGCAACTCCATTTACTCACCTTCCATGCATAGCCCTGGTTATCTTTCACTAGTAAAGCTACTGATCATAGCCTTAAAATTTCTGCAGTTTATTTCAGTGAGAATGAGAGGGATGAACAGTATACCTGATAGTATTTTTGAATGGTCTCTTCTTTCATCCAAAGATAAACTTTACTCATAACATCTGTAAAGATACATTGCAAAATATTTTGACTAGAAAATTATAAAAAGTGCAAGAAAAATTCAACTTCACAGAATCCCTACAGTATAGAGTCAAGTCCACACTGACCTTCCAAACAGCATCCTACCCAGGTGGACCCCCAACCCCACCCCGCCTACCCCCACATTTCCCATGGCTAACCCATCTAGCCTGCACATCCCTGGACATTATGGGGCAATTTAGGATGGGCAGTCCCCCCTAACCTGCACATCTTTGGACTGTGGGAGGAAACCGGAGCACCCAGAGGAAACCCACGCAGACATGGGGAGAATATGCAAACTTCACATAGACAGTCACCCAGGGCTGGAATCAAACCCAGTTCTCTGGCACTGTAAGGCAGCAGTGCTAACCACTGAGCCACTTTCTGTGCGTCTGCTCCCTTCACAGTGCATTAGAATTGCATTCGATATCTCACAAAGTCGCACCACCATCCACACTCAAGGCACTATGAGGCCAAGGTCAATCATCTGCCCTTTAATTTAACCTTTAAACCCTTGACAATGTCTGTGCTGCAGCAGGTGTGCTTTCCTGGGGTAAACTAAAAATGTCCAGAATCATACCAGAGCAGAGGGCTACTCTGGATGGTGGTTTAACTTGTGGGTCAGCACACCTCAGGCAAGGGGAGAGGCTGCCAAGGAAAATCCTTCATGGTAACCTCAGCTGATGAGAGAAGTAGGGGTAAGGTGCCCATTACTAGAACAAGGAGTTGACCCTGACCAAGTGTTGCAGACTGGCACATTCCGAGGTCCCCCGCTGAGGGACACATTAAAGCTTGGGGCAGCTGCTTGGCTGCAAGGTGCAGTGAGGAAAGACCACTGTCAGAGGTCTTCCTGCTGAAGGTAAATGGGGGTCTATTCAGTTATCCCTCCCAATGCCTTAAATGTATGTAAATAAAAGCTTGTTTAAATAAGAGGTGCCTTTGTTTATTGGGACAGAGTCAAACTCCAATGTTTGTTTGTCTGTTTGAAATGCTACTGTACAGAAACAAAGTGCATTTGTGGCTATGAATAAAGATTTTTTAAAGAACAAAATAGATATTTGAATTTTTTAAAAAATCACAGGCTAGTTAGGTATCTGGCTAAAAAGGCACTAAATGTTGCCTTTCCCCTGCACTCTAGACCTGACTCCTCACAAACAAGCCTCTCGCTTCCATCGTGTCCAAGTTGTTTTCGGGGAAATCCCCGATTCTAATCGATACTCACCGATGTAGAAGTTGGTGGCTGTCCTCATCTGCCGGTGTTTGCTTATCACATAAATCACCAGCGAGTTTCCGACTAGTCCCAGCAACATGATTAACGCGAAGAACAGAGGCACCAGCCAGGAATCGGTGAGGAACGGGGGACTCTCCTCGCCCGTGAAGTTCATATCGGCGCCGATACCTGCACCGATACCGGAACCGGCGTCCGCTCTGCCCTTCGCCCAGAGCCCGGAATCGGTGGCCACCTCCAGCATTGCCGCCCCTGCTCCTCCTCCGCGACTAATCGATTCGATACCTCTCCGATCAGTAACCGATACCCCGGCGGCGGCTGTCTCCGCGCCGCCCGTGGGAGGCTCGGTCAGTCCGGCGTTGATATCGATACCTGCCCCGGCTGGGCGAGACATCACTTTTGTTCCGATACGGGGGAGGGGGGAGGAATCGAGGTCAGTCACAGGTAATCGGCTGTCAGAGCATCGTAGAGACAAATTCAGACAGACTCCAATCACATTCCGGGGGTGGGGAGGAAGGTGAATTTGCTCCTCACTCTACAGTCTGTAGCTCAATACTGAACCACTTCACACCTACTGCCTTCTCTCGATCAGCAAAGTGGGGTTCCCGAGCTCCGGCTGTTGCTGGGCGGTGGAGGGTTAGTCGATGCCCCTGTCCAAAACGATTCTTTCTCGAAGAAAATACAAGCCAGTCACTTCTCCAGCAAAGTCACCCATGTGCCTGGGGCTGTGGTGTAGTCTTGACTGTGTAAGACATCCCTTTGGTTTGTTTGGACAGTCAAACTCCAACCTTTGTTTGTTTCCTCGATGCAGAACCGAACTGCATTTGTGACCATGTATATACGCAAAGAGATTTTTCGAATATATTTTTTGAAATCATAAAGCAGACTGTGAATCTGCCGTGCAGATCCAGATCTGGATATTTTTCCATATCAACCTGATTCAGGGATGTTCTTGACACACCTCTGGGGTGGCACAGTGGCTCAGCGGTTAGCAGTGCTGCCTCACAGCACCAGGGACCCAGGTTTGATTCCAATCTGGGTGGCTGCCCATGTGGGGGAGTTTACACATTCTCCCAGCGTCTGAGATAAAAGGTACTGCAGATGCTGGAGAATCCGAGATAACAAGCATGGGGCTGGATGAACACAGCAGGTCAAGCTGCTTGACCTGCTGTGTTCTCCCAGTGTCTGTGTGGGTTTCCTCCAGGTGCTCCAGTTTCGTCCCACAGTCCACAATGATGTGCAAGCTCGGTGGATTGGCCATGGGAAATGTAGGGATAGGGTGGATCTGTTTGGAGGGTCAGTGTGGACTCGATGAGCTGAATGGCCTGCTTCCACACATACATTTGTTTTTGTTGAGTCAATGAATGAGGGCATCTCTGGCTAGGCCTGCATTTATTGCCCATCCCTAACTGCCAAGATGACAATTAAGAGTCAACTTTTTTTATTCATTTGTGTGATGTGGGCATTGCTGGCTTCTCAAGGGCAACTAGGGACAGAGCGATAAATGCTGGCATTTATCGCTCTGTCCCTAGTTGCCCTTGAGAAGGTGATGGTGAGCTGCCTTCTTGAACCGCTGCAGTCCACCTGCTGCAGGTTGACCCACAATGCCCTTAGGGAGGGAATTCCAGGATTATGACCCAGCGACAGTGAAGGAATGGTGATATATTTCCAAGTCTTGGAAGGGAACTTGCAAGGGATGGTGTTCCCATGTGTCTGCTGCCCTTGTCCTTCTAGACGGAAGTGGTTGTGGGTTTGGAAGGTGCTGTCTGAGGATATTTGGTGAGTTTCTGCAGTGCATCTTATAGATAGTACACGCTGCTACTACTGAGTGTCAGTGGTGGAGGGAGTGGATGCTTGTGGATGTGGTACCAATCAGGCAGGCTGCTTCAAGCTTCTTGAGTGTTGTGGGGCTGCACTCATCCAGGCAAGTGGGGAGTATTCCATCACACTCCTGACTTGTGCCTTGTAGGTGGTGGACAGGCTTTGGGGAGTCAGGAGGTAAGTTACTTGCTGCAGTATTCCTCGCTTCTGACCTGCTCTTGTAGTCACTGTGTTTATGTGGTGAGTCCAGTTGAGTTTCTGGTCAATGATAAGCCCCAGGACGTTGATAGTGGGGGATTCAGTGATGGTAACACCATTGAATATTAAGGGATAGTTGTTCGATTGTTTCTTGTCGGTGATGGTTATAGCCTGGCATTTGTGTGGCACGAGTGTCATCTGCCACTTGTCAGCCTGAGCCTGGATATTATCCAGATCTTGTTGCATGTGAACACGGACTGCTTCAGTATCTGAGGAGCCGCGAATGGTGCTGAACATTGTGCAATCATCAGCGAACATCCCCACTTCTGACCTTATGATGGAGGGAAGGTCATTGATGAAGCAGCTGAAGATGGTTGGGCCTAGACACTACCCTGAGGAACTCCTGCAGAGATGTCCTGGAGCTGAGATGACTGAATCCCAACAACCATGACCATCTTCCTATGTGTCAGGTATGACTCCAGCCACCGGAGAGTTTGCCCCCTGATACCCATTGATTCCTGTTTTGCTAGGGCGTCTTGATGCCACACTCGGTCAAATGCTGCCTTGATGTCAAGGGCTGTCATTCTCACCTCTCCTCTGGAATTCAGCTCTTTTGTCCATGTTTGAACCAAGGCTGTAATGAGATCAGGAGCTGAGTGGCCCTGGCAGAACCCAAACTGGGCGTCACTGAGCAGATTATTGCTGAGCGGGTGCTGCTTGATAGCGCTGTTGGTGACACCTTCCATCACATTACTGATGATCGAGAGGAGACTGATGGGGCGGTAATTGGCCGGGTTGGATTTGTCCTGCTGTTTATGTACAGGACATACCTGGGCAATTTTCCACATTGTTGGGTAGATGCCAGTGTTGTAACTGTACTGGAACAGCTTAGCTAGGGGAGCGGCAAGTTCTGGAGCACAAGTCTTCAGTATTATTGCTGGAATGTTGTCAGGGCCCATAGCCTTTGCAGTATCCAATATCTCCAACTGTTTCTTGATATCATGTGGAGTGAATCGAATTGGCTGAAGACTGGTGTCTGTGATGCTGGGGACCACTGGAGGAGGCCGAGATGGATCATCCACTCGGCACTTCTGGCTGAAGATTGCTGTGAATGCTTCAACCTTATCTTTTGCACTGCACTGATGTGCTGGGCTCTTCCATAATTGAGGATGGGGAGATTTGTGGAGCCTTCTCCTCCAGTGAGTTGTTTAATTGTCCACCACCATTCACAACTGCATGTGGCAGGACTGCAGAGCTTAGATCTGATCCGTTGGTTGTGGGATCGCTTAGCTCTGCCTATCACTTGCTGCTTTCACTGTTTGGCGTGCATGTAGTCCAGTTTGGTAGCTTCACCAGGTTGATACCTCATCTTCAGGTATGCCTGGTGCTGCTCCTGGTGTGCCCTCCTGCACTCTCCATTGAACCAGGGTTGATCCCCTGCCTTGATGGTAATGGTTGAGTGGGGATAGGCTGAGTCATGAGGTTACAGATTGTGCTGGAGTGCAATTCTGCTGCTGTTGATGGCCCACAGCGCCACATGGATGCCCAGTCTTGAGTTGCTAGATCTGTGCGAGATCTGTCCCATTTAGCACAGTGATAGTGCCACACAACACAATGGAGGTTATTCTCAATGTGAAGGTAGGACTTCGTCTCCACAAGGACTGTGTGATGGTCACTCTTACCGATACCGTCATGGACAGATGCATCTGCAGCTGGCAGATTAGTAAGGATGAGGTCAAGTATGTTTTTCCCTCTTGTTTGCAGGAGGTTTGTAAGACAGCTACAGAAAGGTAACGACCCCAAAGTGGCTTGCTGACCTGAGATGTCACCCCTTGTATACATTGAAAATACCTTCAAGTATCTCGGGGCAATGACATGAAAGAAATTCTGGGATTTGTACTTGAATCAATAGAAATCTGTGTTTCCTTTCTAACTGGGGGAGGTAATGGCCTAATGGTATTATCACTGGACTGTTAATCCAGAGACCCAGATAACATCATGGGAACCTGGGTTTGAATCCCACCTTGGCAGATGGTGGTATTTGAATTCAAGAAATACCTGGAATTAAGAATCTAATGATGACCATGAATCCATTGTCAATGGTCGGAAAAACCCATCTGGTTCATTCATGTCCTTTAGGGAAGGAAGCTGCCATCCTTACGCAGTCTGGCCTACATGTGACTCCAGACCCACAGCAATGTGGTTGGCTAGTAACTGTCTTCTGGGCAATTTGGGATGGGCAATAAATGCTGCCTAGCCAGCAACGCCCTCATCCCATGAATGAATAAGGGATTAAAGATTCAACAGGCGGCAGTCAGTGAGCCATTTTTAGGGTTGTTACCTTTCTGCTTCTAAATTCTGTGTCAGTATACCTCCTCTCCCACACTATACCTGAGGAAGGAGCAGCGCTCAGAAAGCTAATGTTTTCAAATAAACCCATTGGACTACAGCCTGGTGTCGTGTGATTTCTGACCTTGTTCACCCCAGTCCAACACCCCCAGATCATGAAAATCATGAGGGGCATGGATAGGGTGAATAGCCAAGATCTTTTTCCCAATCCAAAACGAGAGGACACAGGTTTAAGGTGAAAGGGGAAAGGTTTAAAAGGGACTAAAGGGCCAACATTTTCACGCAGAGGGTGGTGTGTGTATGGAATGAGCTGCCAGAGGAAGTGGTGGAGGCTGGTACAATTACATTTAAAATTCATCTGGATGGGTATGTGAATAGGAAGGGTTTGGAGGGATATGAGCCAAATGCTGGCAAATGGGACTAGGTTAATTTAGGATATCTGGTCAGCATATACGAGTTGGACTGAAGGGTCTGTTTCCGTGCTGTACGTCTCTGTGACTTGAAATAGAACAGCTTTAACATTGAAAATGCTCCAAGCACATTCATTGCCTTGGGCTATGAAGTTCATTACAAATGTTCAGCTTTATTCACAACTGATCTCACCCGACTTTTTTTTAACACTGGTCCAAGGGGGAAAATAAGAGGAGAATATAAGTAGAGAATGCATTGATCATGCCATGTTTAGCTGCATCTAAATCCAGCTTTCAGCCTTTTAAAAACTCCCCAAGATCTTCTGTTGAGCTCATTCTTCTGAGTTAATATTCTAGATTGACAGAGAATGATTGCAAGGGCCAATAGTGAGGTTGGCAGCAGACTAATGGCAATTTGCAACCCAGAGAAATATGAATTATGAATGGGACAGTGAAGAATCGAACTGACCAGCATGCTGAAAAAAGATATAATGAAGAATTTGTTGAACTCATGGTTAGTTTCAGTGACGCAAGTTACTCCATCATGAGTGCTGCAGCTTCCCTTAGAATTTAGAATTTATTAAAAACTGTGATCAATCATCAATATTGAAGAACTGGGCTCATTTAAATACTACAGCAACTCATCCAGGTGTGACTTCTATCAGCTAGAATCACAAGGACAGCAGACAGATAGGAACGCCATCACCTCCATGCTCCTCGCCAAGTCACACGTCATTCTGACTTGGAAATATATCGCCGTTCCTTCGTTGTTGCCAGGTTAAAATCCTTCCCTAACAACACCGCGAACATAACTGCACCCTAAGCACTGCAGCAATTCAAGAAGACAGCTCCCTACCACCCTCATGAGGGCATTTAGGGATGGGCACTAAATGCTGATATTGCCAAATTGCCACGGCTGTTTAAATAAATGCAGAATCCAGCAAATGCCTTGGAATCTTAGCCCATAGGGAAGGGAGGAATTGGAGGAAGGGGGAGGAATTTTAGGGTGTAATTGTGCATTATGGTTATTTGATAAAAGTCACAGAATTATCTGTCAAGTCAACAGGTAAATAAAGTGGGAGGGGCCAAGTGGATGGTGTCTGCTTGCATTTATATAGCATCCTTTGTGAACTCACAATGCCCCAAACCACTTTGCAGCCAATGAAAGACTTCTTGAAAGCCTTGTGACTTGATAATCTTTCAGACGTTATTTTCCCCTGTTTCTTTTTGAGAGAGGTTGAAGGAGAGGTACTGAGCTGTCTGTAAGAAAGTAAGCAGCTTATGAGGGCCTGGATTTTTTTTAAAAGTTGGAACAATAGGAGCAGCCTGGCTGGGTGTGGTCAGCTCTCACAGACCAAGATTTCTATTCTTTTGTTAATTTTTTTTAAGTTTAACTTTAAGCTGTTGCTATTGTGGGCTTGAAGAAGCAGAAACTACCTTTTCACTCTCTCGGTTACAGCTAGAAGCTGGGGTTCCTCTCTGCTGCTGGGACAAATCTACTTTTCTGAATTTTCCTTTCTGCCAAGGTATGTTTATATCGAATGTTACTATATTGGAACAGTTAATTAGTAAAAGTTAACGTACCTTTTATTCAGTTAAATTTTCCAATACAGTCGGGTTATTCTAAGTTCTTCTTTCTTTTGTTTACATTTTATCAGTAGTGTTTAAATAAATTGTGTTTTTGCATAACATCAAGTGGTTTGAACATTGCATCTGGAACAAGGCACTTCACATTTGACTTAAAAGTAGTTAGGGTCTAGGCTACCTTCTTAACATATTTTGAGGGGGTCTAGTCTGGTCCGTAACAGTCTGGCTGCATTTTTTATGCATTCATGCAACTCTTTCATATTGTATGTTCTGGTATGGTTGTAACATTGTCAAAAATTGTGGATAATTAGAACTTAACTATATACTGTGGGTTTGTCTCTGTAGGGAAGCTCTTTCAACAGAATTCACTTAAATACCTAGGTCAACCCAGAAGCTTTTCTTACGGTCCCCTTGCTTAGGGATATTTTTAAACCGCTACTGGGAAAACGCAACTAAAGTTGCCCCAAACTTCAATTTGTCAGAGTTAACATCCTGCAAATTAAAGTGTGCCCTTAAAGTATAAGCCAGCATCGCCGCTTCTCTGTCTACTGTAAATGTCATGCTGATTGATCAGTTTTCAGTTGTGTTGGTCAAGAAAAGAGTGTTTACCAGGCCACAGAGAACTCCATATTCTTCAGGTATCTTCAAGGATCGTCTAAAATACTCAAATGGACAGATAGATAAGTTAATGTCTCTTTCAAAAGATGTCCAACAATGTGGGAGTCCTTCCAATCTGGACTTGCATGTCAGCCAAGTTCAGTCAGCTTCAAACTACAGTCTGATGGACATGATGTTGAGGTGCCGGTGTTGGACTGGGGTGGACAAAGTCAGATGTCGCACGACACCAGGTTATAGTCCAACGGGTGAATTTGAAATCACAAGTTTTTGGAGCGCTGCTCCTTCATCAGACTTCACCTGTTGGCCTATAACCTGGTGTTGTGTGACTTCTGACTACAGTCTAATGTTTTTGAAGGAGGTGACGAAGATGACCGATGAGAGAAAAGTGGTTGATGTTATCTACATGGACTTCAGTAAAGGCTTTGACAAGGTCCCTCGTGGCAGACTGACACAAAAGGTGAGGTCACATGTTATCAGGGGTGAGCTGGTCAGATGAATCCAGAACTGGCTTAGTCACAGGAGACAGAAGGTAGCAGTGGAAGGATGTTTTTTGGAATGGAGGCCTGTGACTAGTGGTGTTCCACAGCAATCAGTGCTGGGACCTCTGCTGTTCGTGATGTACATAAATGGTTTGGAGGAAAATGTAGCTGGTCTAATTAGTAACTTTGCAGCAACCTAAAGATTGATGGAGTTGTGGATAGTGAGGAAGATTGTCAGAGAATACAGCAGGACATAGGTCAGTTGGAGGCATGGGCAGAAAAATGGCAGATGGAGTTTAATCCAGACAAATGTGAGGTATACAGTTGGAAATTATATGGTGAATGGCAGAGCCTTTAGGAGCAGAGGGATCTGGGTGTACAGGTTCACAGATGACTGAAGGTGGCAGTGCAGACAGAAAAGGTTGTAAAAAAGGTTTATGGCATACTTGCCTTCATTGGAAGGGGCATTGAGTATAAGGATAGAGAAGTTATGCTGTAGCTTTATAGAACTTTAGTTAGGCCACATTTGGAATCTTGTATATAGTTCTGGTCACCACACTACCAGAAGGATGTGGATGCTTTGGAGAGGGTACAGAAAAGGTTTTCCAGGATGTTGCCTGGTATGGGGGATTTTAGCTATGTACAAAGTTTGGCTAGACTGGGTTTGCTTTCACTGGAACGCAGGATGTTAAGGGGCGACCCCTTAGAAGTTTATAAGATTGTGAATGGCATGGATAGAGTGGAAAGTATGAGGCTTTCTCCTGGGGTGGAGGGGTCAATTACTAGGGGACACAGGTTCAAGATGCGAGGGGGTAAGTTTAAAAGAGATGCGCGAGGCACATTTTTCACACAAAGAGTGGTGTGTGCCTGGAACGCGCTGCCAGAGGAGGTGGTGGAAGCAGACACAATAGCAGCATTCAAGAAACACCTGGACAAATTCATGAATAGGAAGGGAACAGGGGATACAGATCCTGTAAGTGAAGACAGTTTTAATAAGGAAGGGCAAAAGGTGTCGGCACAGGCTTGGAGGGCCGAAGGGCCTATTCCTGTGCTGTACCGTTCTTCGTTCTAATGGAGACACAAGGCTCCGATGAGGCTTTCAGCAGGGGTAGGCAAACGAATGAAGGTACTTGCTGAGAAAGGCCCTTCCTACAGGTGGATAATGGTAGCAACTGCCTAGTGCTCTCTGGTCAAGGGTAGGGAAATGAGTGGTGGTCGGAGGCCAATTTGGTGTGAGTTGGGAATGCAGTGTGTAGCCATCGGTGGCTGCCTGATCTAAAATAGGAAATGGAATATTTTCCCATATCAACCTGCATCAGGGATATTACAACACATCTCAGGAGCAGGTGGGACCTGAACCCAGTCTGCTGCCTCACAGGTTAGGGACTCTACCACTAGACTACAGGAGTCCTTGGAGCAGTTGTGAGAATGCCAGTGAAGGCAATGAGGCAGATCACAGTTACCAAGACTGGTGGTAGATGCCATGTGTTCAAGAGAAGGGTTTTATTTGTAAATAACTAAATACTACTTGCTTAAAGAAAGATGACCAAGATACAAGCTCAGGTACTGTCTGGAAGTGGAGAGAAGTTTGTGAATGTCATTTCCAGTCACTGCACCAAGAACAGACACATTGTACATTGAGAGCTGGAGATATCCATCTGTGTTGTAACTGTATGTGAAATAGGGTGGCATGCTGGCTCAGTGGTTAGCACTGCTGCCTCACAGCACCAGGGGCCAAGGTTCAATTCCACCCTTGGGGGACTGTCTGTGTGGAGTTTGCACATTCTCCCTGTGTCTGTGTGGGTTGCATCCAGGTGGTCTGGTTTCCTCCCACAGTCCAAAGATGTGCATGCTGGGTGGATTGTCCACAGTGTTCAGGGATGTGTGGATTGTAGGGGACTGGGTCTGGGTGAGATGCTCTGAGGGTTGGTGTGGACTTGTTGGGCCAAAGGGCCTGTTTCCACACAGTAGGGATTCTATGAAATACCTGCTCCCTCAAAAGCATTATTTAAATACAAAACATCTACAATATGAGTTTCATGTTATAATCAAGAGAGTGGTGATCCATGGTTACAAACACATTTAAAAAGTGTTCTTCACCCAAAGCCTTTTGAGAACCTCGGTGATGTGCCAAATAACTGGACTTGAGAATGAAGTTAGATGGTTTTGTATATTAGTAGAGACTGTGTTTAAGTAAACATGAAATAAATACCTTGTTTCCCTGTTGAATGATGCTGAAGGCAGAAGCATTCAACAAATCAACCAATTATACATGAGAGGAGTAAGCAAGATACCTAAGTCAAATAAAATTGATTTTTAATGGCTTCCCTTTGAGTCTTTTGCTTTAATGGCACATCCAAATGTTAATATTTGCCATTATATAGAAATGGCAAACATAACACAAGCACATTTATCTTCTAAATAGATTCAATTAAAGAAACCAATGTGTCAATTATGCTAAGTGCCACATTCAATACCTCAATGAAATCTCAAATTCAAATTATGTAGGCTGCTTTTCCAATTAACATTTCACAAAAAGGATGGTTTTGAAACCCATCAAATTTACACAAATATCCTTAAATATTCAATGAGAAGGAGCTATTTAATTGTCATAACCCCTCAAGTGTTCACTGAATTATCTTTTCAGCTGCTGAGTAATAAGAATTCAAATCAGATATAGCTACTCCAGAATATTTTTGTGAAACAGGCTTGGAATAGCAATGACAAGGGCCCATTCATAAATCACTTACTTTCATTCCTTACTTTATGTACTCACAGGATGTGGGAGTCACTGACCAGGTCGACATATATTGTCTATCCCTAACTGCCCTTATGAAGAAGCTGGTGAGCTGATTTCTTGAACCACTGCAATCCTTGGGGTTTCGGGACACTGATGGTGCTTTAAGGAAGGATTTTAACTGAGCAACACTGAAAGGCAAGTGGTACGTTTGCCAGTCAGAATGGTCGGTGACTTGGAGAGGAGCCTGTAGATGGTGGTATTCCCATGTATCTGCTGCCTTCTGGGTGGCAGAGGTTGTAGGTTTGGAAGGTGCCAGGGTGAGTTCATTCACACTTGACAAGTTATATTTTCAAATACCCAAAGTGCTCATCCTGTGGTCCTCACAATTCAGCTCACAAAGCTTGCAAGTTACCTCACATTTTTACTTGTTGATTGAATTTAATGGACCTGCAATTTGGAAATTGCTAGTCTCGATGCTTTTGGCCCATTGATGCATAAAGCACTTAGCGTAAA
The DNA here is from genome assembly GCA_024137785.1 of Ginglymostoma cirratum. Lineage (NCBI taxonomy): Eukaryota > Metazoa > Chordata > Chondrichthyes > Orectolobiformes > Ginglymostomatidae > Ginglymostoma > Ginglymostoma cirratum. The sequence continues at coordinate 8,321,352 of JAHRHZ010000086.1, read as the reverse complement.
AAGGAAAGTTGCTAGAAAGCTGCTCTGTCACCAGACAGAGAGACAACAGGTGGTGGTTTAACCTGAGGGTCACCATGCCTCAGGGAGGAGACAGGCAAAGGGGAAAGTCCTTCCCGGTAATTTCAGCCAGTGTAGGAATTGAACCTAGGTTGTATGGCATCACTCTGCCTTACAAGCCAGCTGTCTAGCTAACTGGCCCCCATCTGGTGTGAGGGAGGTGTATTTAATGGGAATTGAAGATTTGAAGGTGGACTGGCAGCAGAGGGGAAGAGGACTTTCGACTTAAAGCAACATATTTTGCACCTGAAAATGGGAGGCCAGAAGTTGAAAATCTAGAGAAAAGAAGGTGACCTGGGTCTCCAATGGTCTCATCAATTAATGTCTTCTGTTTGAACTTCTTGTTCTAGTTTTCTTCTTGGTATTGTGTTTCACACTGATAAAGCACTATCTCAACAAGACCTTTCAAACATGAGGTCGCCAAACATCAGTGGATGTATAGCGAATACAGGTTTATCAAATTGATTACTGGGATGTCAGGACTGATGTATGAGGAATGATCGAGTCAGTTAGGATCATATTCACTGGAGTGTAGAAGAATGAGGGGGAATCTCATAGAAACTTATAAAATTTTTAACAGGACAAGACAGGTTGGATTCAGAAAGGATGCTCCCAATGGTGGGAGAGTCCAGAACCAGGAATCATAGTTAAGGATAAAGGGTAAACCTTGTAGGACTGAGATGGAGGAGATATTTCTACCCCCAGAGAGTGGTGAGCCTGTGGAATTCACCACCACAGGAAGTGGTTGAAGGTAAAACAATATGTGTTTTCAAGAAGGAGGTAGATATAGAGTCATAGAGATGTGTAGCATAGAAATAGACTCTTCAGCCCAATTTATCCATGCTGACCAGATATCCTAAATTAATCTAGTCCCATTTGCCAGCATTTGGCCCATATCCCTCTAAACCCTTCCTATTCATGTCCCCATCTAGACGCCTTTTCAATGTTGTAATTGTACCAGCCTCCATCACTTCCCCTGGCAGCTAATTCCATAGATGCACCACCCTCTGCATGAAAAAGTTGCCCCTCAGGTCCCTTTTAAATCTTTCCCCTCTCACCTTAAACCTATGCCCTCTAGTTTTGGACTCCCCTACCCCGGGGGAAAGATCTCTTGTGGCCAAAGGGATTAAGGGAATAGGGCGAAGGGCAGGATTAGGGTTTTCAGTTTGATGATCAGCCATGATCATAATGAGTGATAGAGAAGGCTTGAAAAGGGTCGAAAGGCCTACTCTTGCTTCTAGCTTCTATGTTTCTATGTTCCTGCTTATACAAAAGAAGACAGCACATCTGACAGTGCAGCATAGCCTCAGCACTGCATTGGGAGTGGAACTTCAAAACACAGGATTCATTAGCAAGACTGGCAACATTAGAAGAGATGATGAAAGACTAAAAAAAACCCTAATCCCACTGAGGTCTTTCCTTTCAAGTCAGCCCAAAAAATCACGGATTCTTAGTTTAATCCTCTCAAAGGCATTTTAGGACGATTTCAAGTATTTTTTTAAAAAAATACACTACATTTAGCATTCTTTCCTGCTTCTGACTATATTTCAAAAGATACTTAAATATCTAGTTCAACTTATGCGGGTCTACAATGGTAAACTCACTGATGCATCTAAGCAATGACGGCATCAGCTAAATTTTAACTCAGCTTTCTTTCAAAGCATGGTTCATTAGTTCCTCCCAGGTAGTGCCCCAACATGATGCTGAGCATTCAGTGTTCAGCTAGAAAAGATTGTAGCCTCCCGGGAAATAAAATAAAGTTCTATCTTTTTACAATCACAATTTATATCTGAAGGTTTTTGTTTGGTAATTGAATTATGAGATGTCAGAGTTAGGGAATAGAACACTTTGGAGCAAAACCGAGGAAAATGTAACCGGTGCAACAGGTCAGACAGCTTCTGAAGAGTGACTAGGCAATCAAAGTTTGGTCAAAATAAGTTGCACAGGCCAGTTCAGAGAGCAGTTGACAGCCAACCACATTGCTGTGGATCTGAAATCACACATAGGCCAGATCAAGTCTACGACAGATTTCCTTCCCTGAAGGACATTAGCAAACCAAAGCAGATTTTATGACAACTCCAGTAGCTTCAGGATGCCCATTATAACCACTTAGTGGAAGGTGACTGCCCAGTGGTATTATCACTAGACTGTTAATCAAGAGACTCAAGTAATGTTCTGGGGGCCTGGGTTTGAATCATAGATTCTGAAATAACTGCACAGAGATCAGTATCCCCTCAACAAGTCACCCCTTTATTTACTTCTGCAGCCAGCTCAAAGTCAGTCCCCTGAACTGAGGAGACTCTAAGTCCTCTGGTTTTATTGGTCAGCCAGAGCTTCCTGATTAGCCCAGTTTAACAACCCCAATCAATGATCTCGTAGTCAATGGATCCGCCTGGTTCCAATCATGACAGAATCCCTACAGACCATGCCAGATGGTGGAATTTGAATTCAATTTTTAAAAAATCTGGAATGAAGATCTAATGAAATTCATGATCGATTGTTTGAAAAACCCATTTGGTTCACTTATGTCCTTTAGGAAAGAAATCTGCCATCTTTACCCGGTCTGGCCTACATGTGACTCCAGAAATTGGAGCCACAATGGGGTCGACTGTTAACTGCCCTCTGGGCAATAAATGCTGATCTAACCAGTGACATTGTTTATCTTTTATTTGTTCACAAGGCTAGCTTTTTATTCCAGCTTTATTAATTAATTCAATTTGGTATTCTGCCAGCTACTGTGATGGGATTCTAACTCATGATTCCTGAGCATTAGTCTAGCCCTTTGGATTTCTAACTCAGTGACATTGCCAGTACATTACTGCTCTGTACTGTGACAATACTGTGCCTTTAAGAGGTGTATTTTGTTTTTTTTTTATGAAGAGAGGTTAAGACAGAGGTAACAAACGGTCTGCAAAAGTCAATAAAGTAAACAGCTTGTGAGGCCTTTTTTTTAAAGTTGGAACAATAGAAGCAGCCTGAACGGGTGTGGGGTCAAGCTCCCACAGAACCAGGATTTTTAGTTTTAGCTTTTAGTTGCTATTGGGGTTGTGAAAGCTGCTACATCTCTCTCTGTCTCTTTGCTACAGATAAAAGTTTGGGTTCTCTTTCTGCTGCTAGAATTGCATGTGAGATAATCTATTTTACTGAACTTGCCTTTGCCAAGGGTTTGTTTGTTGTAACAGTTAATGAGTAGTTTATTATTTTGTTAAAAATGTTGATAGAGTTACTGGTAAGCCAATTCATTTATTTTTATTTTGTCTGTATTTTAACTGTGGTGCATGATTAAAGTGTGCCTTGCTTCAAGCCTGAAAATTTGATAAATCGAATTGCATCCAGAATGTAATGCCTGACACTTGCCTTTAAAATAAGAAAATGTTAGCATCTAGGCTATCTCCTTGACATTTTTTTTGGTGGGGAGAGGGTTGGAGGTTGGTCTGGTCCATGTCAGTATGCGCAGGAGAAAGTGAATCTAGCCTGAAAACCTATTCATCTCCATCGCCAGCCATCAAACTCCAAAGAAGGCTGTCGATCTGTGACAGTGTGGCTCACAAGTCTGTGCTGTTACCTTGTACATTTTAGTTCCTCTAAAGCCAGTTACCCCAGAATCATAAAATCTGGTCTGGATTTAACTCTAATCCTGGATGTGAAAGGGCATGGCAGCTCATTAAATTGTTTTTGATATTTTCTCAAACTGCTAACAAATAAACAGGCAAAGGTATTTGGTTTCTGTTCCACTTGTGACGTTGAACTTTAGACAGTCTCTTAAACATGCCCATTGTGTCCCTTAATGAAATTCAACTCAAATCATTTCTCAGTACACATGAACGTGACGGAAATAAATTAAACAATGTTTTCTGCAGAATTAGCATACGGTAATTGGAATTATGGATGGAATTGGGAATGTGAGGACATCAGTCAACAATGTTGAATAAACAATTCTTCAACTCTCTGTCAAAAAGCAACAAGCTCATTGTCGGTAGCCCTGTATTAGCTTTCAATGCTAAATCTGTCTGCTCCTGTATTTTGTCATAGGGAATCAACTCTTGTCAGGCTATAGTTCCACAGGTACTGGCAACCAGCACAAACATAACCCAAAAGTGTGCATCAACAGCCTCTGAACAGTAGCACCACTGAACCCAATGTTACCTTCACCAAGTATCCACACACACGTTCACATACATACACAGGGTCACACATACACAGACAAACATATACATTTTTGAGATAAACACAGTGTGGTGCTAGAGGAACACAGCAGGCCAGGCAGCATCAGAGGAGCAGGAAAGCTGACATTTCGGGTCTGCTCCTCTTATGCTGCCTGACCTGCTGTGTTCCTCCAGCTCCACACTATGTTATCTCTGACTCCAGCATCTGCAGTTCTTGCCATCTCCCACGTACATCTTTCAGTTGGGGTCACTGGGTAATAATCAGACACAGGAATCTTGGCTCAGTCAATACTATTCCAACCGGTCACTTTGCCCAGATTTTGGACCTGGGACGTGGCAGGCAGTTATGCCAGGCACCTTAATCGGGCTATAGTTTTGGCTGCCTGAGAGACAAGTGGAGAAAGTGTGATGGGTGCAGGAATTAATTCTGTCTTTAAATCTCTGTTACAAATGGTCTCACATTTCCAAACCTTACTAATTAACATTCAATAGCTAAAAAGATGGATCCAAAATCATAGAATGGGGCAGCACATAAAGAGATCATTAAGCTTAGGTTACCCCTTTGAAAGTGTTATCCAATTTGTTTCATTTCCCCATAGTCCTGCAGAACATTTCAGTTCAAGCATTCATTCAATTCTCTCTTGAAAGGTATGATTGAAAGTTGCTTTCAAAACAATGCTCCACCTCACAGTAAATCTCTGTAAAAGATGGCTTTCCTCATGTCAGCTCCGTTTCTCTTTCTTCCTGAAACTTTATTTTTCATTCACAGGATGTTGGTGTCACTAGGTAGGCCAGTATTTATCTCCCATTCAGTAAGTGGTGGTGAGCTACCTACTTGAATCTTGGCAGTCCGCAGGGAGCAGATATACTCACAATGCTGTTATGAAGGGAGTGCCGGCATTTTGAACCAGCGACAGTGAGGGAACAGCGATATATTTCCAAGTGAAGATGGTGCGACTTGGAAGGCAACTTGTCGGTAGTATTCCCACACATCTACAGCCCTTGTCCTTCAAGATGGTAGGTGTCACAGGTTTGGAAGGTGCTGTCTAAGGATTATCCACTTATAATCATTATTAACCTAAGGAGCTGCAGTGTGCCTTCTAGGTGGTAAACATTGCTGCCAGTGATAGAGAGACTGAATGTTGAAGATGGTGAGCGGGGTACCAATCAAGCAGGATTGCATTCCCCTGGATGATGTTGAGCTCCTTGAATGTTATTGGAGCTGCACCCATCCAGGCAAGTGGGGAAAAATCCCATCACACTGCTGACTGTAGTCAGCACAAAGTGTTTGCCCTGAGCTGGGTGGTCCAGAAAACATTGCTATCATCAGGGTAAGGGTCATTTAGAACAGACTTTGGAATTCTCAATTGCTGAGCATTGTGGCTGTTCCATGACAAAGTCAAATTTCTTACTGAGATGGACTGATCTTTGGTAGGTCAGCCAGCTAAGCAAGGTGGGGAGCAAGCAGGAATATTACTTTGAGGCAGAGATCAACCATGATCCTAGGGTCAAGGGGCTGTATGGTTGAACACCGATGCCCTTTCTCAAGTTCATACAATGCAGCAAAATCATCACCTTGGTGACCAAATCTGCATCTTTCTGCCACTGAAGGCAACAGGGGAGCTTTGTTCAAATTAAAAAATTTACTTTCAAACTTGCAACTCCCACACATCGTGCATTGTTGTTAGACTGCATCACAGAGTCATGTGGCTGGGTACAATGTGCATCATTCTGTTAAAAGACACTCTGATCCACAAAGCCTTTTATCCTGGTGGCAGAGTGCGTGCTCTTACCTTCACTAGCTTACTCTCCTTTTACAGATGAAAGTGGATTTTCAGAATTAGACTTGATGGTCATTGAGTTAACTCAGATCCTATTTTCTTCTGATTGCAACCACTTGTCCCCTATCTTTGCTTTTTCCTTGATATTTGTGGATCAAGGCCCATGCTTTCAAAGGATTACGAATCTTAAGTATCAAGTAACAACAAATTCCCTTATTTTTCCTTCCTTCGTGAATCATATTGTGGTAAACTTAAACAACCCTATCCTCAAGCTGTCAACTCATGCTGCAGTAGAGCTAAACAGGACTATTCCAAAGGCACTGGGTCATAGGAACATTAGAACAGGAGTACTGTAGGAATCATATCTTCTTATATTTCCTTTACATGTCAAATATGGATTAAAAACGAAGCTACTTCTTTAAACCAAGGAGACTGTGCAAAGAGATAGCTGCAATTTTAAACATGGCGTTTGCTGTGAGTCATATACAATATCGCATTTTCCCTGAACAGTGAGAGTAAAAGCAGACATCATGGAGACAAGTTCTGAATTAGCAAACCACAGCTTGACAAACATTGTTTTGACTGGTTCCTGACCAGGTGACCATGACCAATAAACAATAAAAGCAAAGCTGAAGGCTCTTGATCTGAAAGCAGTCGCAACAAGTTAACGGCAAGTAAATGATTAGGACGTTGTAGCTAGTATGGAGATTTGGCTGCAGGGTGACAAAGACTGCGAACTCACTATTCAAGGGTATTTGATATTCAGGAAGAATAAACAAAAAGGAAAAGGAGTTGGGTAGCTTTGTTGATCTTGGAAAGTATCAATGTGGAGGTGAACAGATCATGATGTGGAACCAGTCTGGGTGGAAATATGGAATAGCATGGCAAATAATGCATCTGAAGCAGCTGTCTGTAAGCCCCTGAATGCTTACCTCACTGCTGAACAAAGTATAATTCAGGAAATAATGGAGGCATATAAGAAGGGAACAATTGCCATGGGTGATTTTAATCTGCTTATTGAGTGGACATGACAGATTGGCAAGGATAAAAGGGAAAACAAATTTGTAGAGTGCATAAGGGATTGTTTCCCAGAGGAATAAATGCGGAACGCACCAGAATTGAATTGGATTGTATTAGCTTTCTTATCACATGTACTCAGATGAGTGAAAAGTTAGTAGGTTGCCACTTACAATGCCAGCTTAGGTACAAAGGTACCTAGGTCCAATCCTTGGTTACAGAATAGAGGAGTGAAGAAACAAAAGTTATATTACAACGATACACAGTATGACCATAGGTCAGAAAAACGAGAAGCAAAGATAAAAAGACAAATATTGCAGTCTCTCTCCAAGGCCTCTCCACAACAAACCAATTCAGGGGACCTCCACATGCTCCACGTGCTGACCCACTGGTCGTTGGCATCCCCGCTCTGACCACTGGCATCTCCGCTAACCGTACTTCAGAGGCAGGGAGAATAGAAACAGGAGTAAAAGCACAGACAGAACGGAGAAGCACCAGCTACAGCATTTCTAATCCGCTGTCATCTTACCTGGGAGCAGGCTATTTCAGATCTACTGATGTGTAATGAGGTAGGATTAAGAAATCTTGCCGTTAAGGATCCTCTGGGGAGGGAGCAGACTAACAGCAATATGGAACAGAAGATCTCAAATTCAGTTTGAGCTAGAGCAACTTAAAGTCTCAAACCAGGGTTCTCAATTTCAAGACAGGCAATTGCAGAGGTCTGAATTAAGACTTATGTAAAATAGGCAGGTTAACAGTAACAGGAAAGTCAGTGACAGACATTGAGCAGATATTGCATAACGTTCGGCAAAAATATATTCTGGACAAAAAGAAAGACTTGATGAGAAGGATAAATCACACTTGATTAACAAAGGCAATAAAGGAGAGTATTCCATCAAAAAATGATGACATACAAAGTGGAAAAAAATTAGTGGTAGGCCAGAGGACTTTGAATTTGTTTAATGATGACTAAAATGCTAATAAAGAGGGAAAAAAATTAATGATGAACGTAAATTGTCAATGAACATAAAAACAAACAACAAGAGCTTCTCCAAGTTTGTAAAAAGAGAATAGGTGAACTAAGAGTGGGAACCTTGGCTGGTGATAGTGTGGTTCACTGCTTGAGTGACCTAACTGGACAGCCCTGGACAAGACTCCTGACTGTTGGCTGTATATTTCCCTGGCAGCAATAGCCCCATCCCCCAGACTGGCTACTATGGAGCCACAGGATTGACCATAAACAACATTCCACACTGCAAAAGCATGGATTCATGACCAAGCTCACCCAGGCACATGTCGATGTATGAGCCATCCATCCGCTGACAGATATTGACTTCCTGAGCTGCGTCTTTTTTTAAATTTCAAGAGTATACTCTATTTATAAAAAATTCTTTATATGTATATATATATATATATATATACATTGTGACAAAAGCAGCTCTGTTCTGTACAGTAGCATATCAATGTCAACAAACATTGGAGTTTGTCTCTATCCCAATAAACCAAAGGCATCTCTTACACATATATGACTAAAATTACATGCATTTGAGGCACTAGGAGGGTCTGACAACTGAACAGACCCCCACTTACCTTCAGCAGGAAGACCCCAGACAGTGGTCTTTCCCCACTGCACCTTGGCAGCAGCTGCCCCAAGCTTTAGCGTGTCCCTGAGCACGTTGTCCTGGACTTTGGAATGTGCCAGTCTGCAACACTCAGTCAGGGTCAACTCCTTTGTTGGAAGACCAACAAGGCTTGGGCAGACCAAAGAGCATCTTTCACCCAGTTCATGGTGCAGGTGCAGTAACTGAGCTGGGTTACCTGACTGATGGATGCCTCCAGTGACTTTGATGAGGACTATTCTGCTAAGACTTTCAGATGTGACTGCAGGTGCAGGTGGGACACTGACAGAGCACATTGGCCATACAACAAGGTGTACGCACCCTTAACTAAAGACTGCTGACCAGTGAGGCCAGTTGCCTGGTTGCTGACTGAGCTAATTGGTTTGGCAAAGCAAGGATAAGAGAACAGGCAAGCTGCCCTCAGCTGCGTCATGGTACAATGCATCAGCTGAGAGCCTGGCCGTGCACATAAAGTGACCCTGCTCTAGGCTTTTAACCACACACACTCTTTCTCTCTCTCTCGCTCTCTCTCACACACACACACACACTCTCTCTCTCTCCCTCACACACACACTCTCTCCCTCACACATACCCTCTCTCCTCCCCCACACACACACACACTCTCTCTCTCCCTCACACATTCTCTCTCCCACACACATATTCTCTCTCCCACACACACACACACACTCTCTCTCCCTCACACACAGACACACACAGTCTCACACACACACACGCACACTCTCTCTCCCTCACACACAGACACACACAGTCTCACACACACACACACACACTCTCTCTCTCCCTCACACGTATTCTCTCACACCCGGGGGGGGGG
>JAHRHZ010000086.1:8299391-8311777 GCA_024137785.1 Ginglymostoma cirratum | reverse complement strand
CCCCCCCCCCCACACACACACGCACACACACACACAATCTCTCTCTCTCTTCCTCACACATAATCTCTCTCCCACACACAGAGACACACAGTCTCTCACACACACACACACTCTCTCCCTCACACACAGACACACACAGACACACAGTCTCACACACACACACACACACACTCTCTCCCTCACACGTATTCTCTCGCCCCGCCCCACCCCACCCCACACACACGCACACATGCGCACACACGCACACACACACACAATCTCTCTCTCTCCCTCACATATACTTTCTCTCCCACACACACACACACGCGTGCGCGTGCACAAACACACGCACATGTAAATCTATGAGGTGAATTTGTATTTGCAGACACGCTCTATTTTGAACATAGGACATAGAACAGTACAGGCCCTTCGGCCCACGATGTTGTGCTGACCTATTATCCTACTAAGATCAATCTACCCTGCATACCCTACATTTTACTATCCTCCATGTGCCTATCCAAGAGTCGCTTAAAAGTCTCTAAAGTATCTGGCTCCACTACCACCGCCGGCAGTGCATTCCACACACCCACCACTCTCTGTGTTAAAAACCTACCTCTGACATCTCCCTATACCTTCCTCCAAACACCTTAAAATTATGCCCCCTCATAACAGTCATTTCCGCCCTGGGAAAAAGTCTCTGACTATCCACTCTATCTATGTCTCTCATCATCTTGTACACCCCTATCAAGTCACCTCTCATCCTTCTTCGCTCCAATGAAAAAAGCCCTAGCTCCCTCAGTCTTTCCTCATAAGACCTGCCCTCCAGTCCAGGCAGCATCCTGGTAAATCTCCTCGGCACCTTCTCTAAAGCTTCCACATCTTTCCTGTAATGAGGTGACCAGAACTGAACACAATATTCCAAGTGTGGTCTAACCAGGGTTTGATAGAGCTGCAGCATAACCTCACGGCTCTTAAACTCAATTCCCCTGCCAATGAAAGCCAACACACCATACGCCTTCTTTACAACCCTATCAACTTTGTTCAAATTGCGCACAATTTATAGACAGTCAGTCAAAGTAGCATTTTATAAATTCCTTCTTTAGAAATAAAACCAGTCTGACGTTAAACCAAAACACAAACTGATTCTAAACAAGGCCTCACACCTAACATGCATTGTCTGTCCTAAAATGTCACGTCTTCCTAACACTGATAAAACCTTTAGTTCTCTCAGGGCAGTGACTTGAAAGAAATTCGGGGATTTGCATATACATATTGACCAATTAAAACCTTATAACTGATTAAAGATTTAACAGCATCTCAGGTTTGTTTAATATATGATCATGAGTTGTGTGACCCTTTGATCTTTTAGTTATAAATTCTGTGTCTGATAGCACCTCTCTCACTAACACCTGAAGGAGGAGTGATGCTCCGAAAGCTTATGTTTTCAAATAAACCTGTTGGACTATAACCTGGTGTTGTGTGATTCCTGACCTTGATCACCCCAGTCCAACACTGGCATCTCCATATCATGATTCTTAACCCTAATGGATGGTTATTCCTCTCAACCTCTCATGCTCCAATGAAAAAAGTCCCAGCTTTTCCAGCCTCTTTGTATAATTCAAATCCTCCATTCCTGACAATTCCTGCTCCTATGATGCTGCTTAGCCTGCTGTGTTCATCCAGCTCCACACCTTGTTATCTCGGATGCTCCAGCATCTGCAATACCTATTGTCTCTGATATAACGTCCTGGTAAATCTTTTCTGAACCCTCTCCAGCTTAATAATTTCCTTCCTATAACAGGGAAACCAGAACTGGACACAGTATTCCAGAAGAGGCCTCACCAACATCCTGTACAATATCAACATGATGTTCCAACTCCTATACTTAAAGGTCTGAACAATGAAGGCAAGCGTGCCAAACATCTTCTTAACCACCCTGTCTACTTGTGACACAAATTTAAAGAATTGTGTACCTACCCCTACATCTTTCTGTTCCACAACATGGCCCACATATTGTGATTTCGAGACACATTTAGCGATAAGATATAGCCACTCCAAGCATTACTATGATTATCCCAGAGTGCTGTGGCCACTCAGTCAATGTGTAAAGATTTAAGGCTGAGATCAATAGATTTTTGGGCACCAGGGAAATCATAAGATACCGAGATATAGCTGGAAAGCATTTTGAGAGAGAACTTCAGGCTGGACTTTATTGAACAGCAAAGCAGGCTAAGGAGTCAAATGTTCCTATAGCCAATATTTTAAATATATATGTAGCAGAATTGAATAAAGCAGAATTTTCATTTTTGCCCAAACGTTCAGCCTGTCTACGCAAACAGAGAAATGTAATAGCAATAGCTCAGGTGGGGGCTGGGTTAAAAGTGGAGTGAAGGGTTTAGGCCCGAAACGTCAAGTTTTCCTGCTCCTATGATGCTGCTTGACCTGCTGTGTTCATCCAGCCACATGCTTGTTATGCAGTCTGTAGATTTGTTTACTACATTTTATTTGTATGAACCATCCGTACCCAACATTCATTTTTTAGCCAGCCAGTGCAGTGCTGCAGAACAACAGACAAGAACCAACTGAGTAAACATAAACATATTGATTGAGTTTTCTGCGTTGTATCATTTCATCGTCAAATTGAAGGTCGGGCAAGATGAAGGTCACTTATCTGAACAGTTAAAGATTCCCTACACCGAAGTAAAGCTTAATGAGCGGGGCTGGCTATGGTAACCACGACAACAATTACACCTTTGTTGACATTTGACACAAAACATTGCACTGAGAGAGCTATACTTAAATTGCTCCTCTTGGAAACGTAATGCATTTGGCCATTGGTAAGGTTCCTATTTAACTGCAGGTTTTATCATTACATAACACAGTTCTGTCAAGTCGCTAGTCCTTGCTTCAGGTGGTTGTGTATTCAAACACTACTGTATGATTGGAATCCATAATCTGGACTAAGATTCCAGTAAAAAGTGTATTGTTATCATCACAAATGATATTACTATTGCACAAGTTAGATCCCTCAATTACATCGGGCTTGATAGATCATATTTTTTGTTTTCTTTATAATTTGATGTGGCAGTCTTTCACTGAAACAGAAGAATACTAGCTGCAGATTTGATTTTACCAACAAAACATCAGTTTGTTTTACAAAAGAAGTGAAAATAAAGTAAAACAAACCAAGCTTTAACACAATTTGAAAGATTTCAAAACACATAGCAAACAAAATCCTGCCTCTTCCCCAGAATTATCATAGAAACACAGAAACATAGGATGCAGGAGTAGGCCATTCGGCCCTTCGAGCCTGCACCACCATTCAATACGATCATGGCTGATCATGCTATCTCGTATCCCATTCCCACTTTCTCCCATACCCCTTGATCCCTTTAGCTGCAGCAGCCATGTCTAGCTCCCTCTTGAATATAGCCAATAAACTGGCCCCAAGGAGAGAATTTCACAGGTTCACAACTCTCTAAGTGAAGAAATTCTTCCTCATCTCAGTCCTGAATGGCTTACCCCTTACTCTTAGACTGTGATCCCTAATTCTGGACTTCCCAACATTAGGGATATACTTCCTGCATCTAGGCTGTAGGGTCCCATCAGGATTTTATATGTTTCTATGAGATCCCCGCTCATTCTTCCAAATTACAGCGAGTACAAGCCCAGTCGATCCAGTCTTTCCTTACATGTCAGTCCTGCCATCCCGGGAATCAGTCTGATGAACCTTCACTGGACTCCCTCAATAGCAAGAATGTCCTTCCTCAGACTAGGAGACTAAAACTGCACACAATAATCATGTACAGTTACTTAAAAACCAGAGAAATTTGCTTTCCCTGCCCAAATTATAGGTTTGAGTTCAGTGCTTTTAGTCCTCAGTTTCTGTCCTGTAAACTGTGAAGCCTTTTCCTTGAATCTGCATGTCACTGAGATCTTAGACTTTCTCAGCTTTGAATAATCAATGCAGATTTCCAGCTAATGTATGTCAATATTTTGTCTTTCCAGTCATAAACCTCCACAATATAAACAAACTCTCATTAATATTCCAGGAGGCACATACAATCTTCAGATCATGATCCAAACAAATTAGCCTAAGTAATTTTTAATCTCAGAGTAAGGATCTTTAGGACAAAGGAATTTTCTCTTTGGTAGTGACTTTGTAGAATTCTTTACTGCAGACAACTAGAGAGGCAGGGTCTAGGAGATAGCAGGAACTGCAGATGTTGGAGTCAGATTCAGGACAGTGTGGATCTGGAGGAACACAGCGGGTCAGGCAGCATCAGAGGAGCAGTAAAGTCGACGTTTCGGGTTTACACCCTTCATCAGGACTCATTCAGATCTCCAGCATCCACAATACTTTTGTTGGGGGTGAAGGGATTGGTATAGTTACAGATCCAGGTGGGAAGGGAAATAAGAAGGCTATGATCCTTCTCCCATTGGAAACTCCAAGGTATTTTGCTGAGCCATGCTGAGAACAGTGAGTCTGGCTCTTGCTTGCGTCATGGCCAGCCAATTTCAGAATGGGAACCGTAAACAGGAACAAGGTCTATCGAAACGTCAACTTTCCTACTCCTCTGATGCTGCCTGACCTGCTGTGTTCCTCTAGCTCCACACTGTAGTGAGGCAGGGTCTTAAAGTATATTTAAAACTAGGATCAACAGATCTTTTAATCTGTAAGGTAATCAAGAGTCATAGGGAAAAGGCAAGAAATTGAAGTTAGGGATTATCAGTCCATTCATGATCTCGTTGAATGGCAGAGCAGACTCGATGGGCCAAGTGTCATAATCATAAGAGTCACACAGCATGGAAAAAGACCCTTCAATCCAACTAGTCCACGCTGACCATATTCCCAAGCTAAACTGGTCCCACCTGCCTGCATTTGGTCTATACCCATCCAAACATTTCCTATTCACGGACATATCAAAACATCTTTTAAACGTTGTAATTGTACCCACATCCATCACTTTCCTCTGGCAGTTTATTCCACTCTCAGTGTAAAAAAATTGCTCTTCATGTCCTTTTTAAAACTTTCTCCTCTTACCCTAAAAATATGCCCCCTAGCTTTGAACCACCCACCGTAAGAAAAAGACCCTTGCTATTCACCTTATCTATGCCCCTCATGATTTTATAAACCTCTATAAGGTCACCCATCAACCTTCTATGCTTCACTGAAAAATGTCCCAGGCTACTTTTTATAACTCAAACCCCCCCATCCCCAGCAACATCCTGGTAAATCTTTTCTGAACCCTCCCCAATTTAATAATATCCTTTCTACAGCAGGGCAACCAGACCTGCACACATTACTCCAGGAGATGCCTCATCAATGTCCTGTACAACCCCAACATGAGATCCAAACTCCTACAGTCAAAGGTCTGTCCTACTTTGCTTCTATGTCCTAAACAAATGGTATCTAATATTGATAAGGTGAGATGAAATACAGTTGGAGATGGCTTGTATGGCCCGTAAGTACTGGCACAGACCTGCTGAGCCATGTTCTCTGGTAAATTCTATGAATATAACCCAATAAATGGATGGTTTGAGCAGTTGAGAGACAAATCCCAGGAGGTCTTTGTGGATGGTGATTGTTTGAGAGAGATGGGAAGGGGGTGGGAATGGATTAGTTTCAAAAAACAGAAAATGATGGAAAAACTCAGCAGGTCTGGCAGCATCTATGGAGAGAGAAACAGAGTTAATAGCAAATAAGACCATTTTTCAAAATGGCTTACAATTCCAATTCAAAGGGCAGTTAAGAGTGAATCACATCTCTGTGGGCCTGGAGGTACATGTAGGCCAGACTGGACAGAAATGGCAGATTTCTGTCCCTAAAGGACATTGGTAAACCAGAAAAGGAGTCACGTTGGGCTCAAAACATTAACTCTGTTTCCCTCTCCACAGATGCTGCCAGACCTGCTGAGCTCCACCAGTACTTTCTAGTTTTTATTTCGGATCTCCAGCATCCATAATACTTTTGTTGCAGTGGGGAGGGGATTGGTATAGTTAAGGATGCAGGTAGGAAGGGAAATAAGGGGGGCTATGATCTTCCTTCCATTGGAAACTCCATGGTATTTTACTGAGCCATTCTGAGAACAGTGAGTCTGGCACTTGCTTGGGTCAATTTCAGAGGTGGAACCTTAAACAGGAATGAGGTCTCTTGAAACTGAAAGCTAACATTTTAGTAGAAGATATTTGGAAATTAATTTCTCATAATCATGTTCACAACTTTATAAAAAATAGAATTCAGTTGGCCTGTACAGCTAATGTGTGGCTACTTGAAGTTGCAGCACAGTGGCTCAACGGTTCGATTCCAGCCTTGGGTGACTGTCTGTGTGGAGTCTGTACATTCTCATCATTTCTGCTGGGTGCTTTGGTTTCCTCCCATAATCCAAGGTATGCAGGTTAGATGGATTTGCTTGTTAAATTGTCTGTAGTATCTAGGGATGTGCGGGCTAGGGCGGGAAGGCAGGGTTATGAGGATGGTATGGAATAGGGTAAGGGGGCTGTGTCTACGTGAGGTCCTTTTCAGAGGGTTGGTGTGGACTCAATGGGCAGAATGGCCTCTTTCTGCACCTTGGGGATTCTATAATTCATTTATGAAATCCCTCAGTCCTGGTGCCAATTGAGTACATCATTTCTATGTTGACAGCTAAAGAATTGTGCCCAGAATTGTGTACAAGGTTTCTGCCTAGGCTTAACCAGTGTTTCTCAATTAGAAAAATATTGAAACTCGACAAATGACAATGTGTACATGTAATATTTTGCTGTAATTTTAATTAATTCAGTGGGTAAACACAGAAACTCAAGTTATTACAGATGCTATATTTGAAAGGCCTTGAAGCTTTCTCCACATTAAAGACACCAGTTAAATGAATAGATGCTGTCGTTGTTGATTGAGTGCATTAATACTCTCAAATATGCAAGTAGCAATCAATTCTCTTAGCCTGGGTTTTACGGGTAATTTGTAAGGTAGGAAGTGTTGTGATGTGACTGTTGGCACCTTGCAGGTGATGTACTGCATCTGCGATGGAAATCTGCAGGCGAAACAATGTTCTTTCACTGAAGCTGGAAAGGTGACAGGAAATCAATTCAGGGGCTTGTGTATTCCATGGAAAGCGAAGATGCAAGGGGTTGTGAGACAGAGCAAGAATTCATTTAACATGTTTTGTGTTCAGAGTGTCCAAAGTGGCAGCAAGGTTCCAGAATCCACTACATTAATCTCTGTCCTCGCTGCATCATAACGGATTCAGCGAAACCTCATTGACAAATTTTGATGACGATATTTCGATTACATTAGCAAGAGACCTGATAAGTCTGAAATACACTTATTTCCACATTCTGTCAATGAGGTGATGAAAGGAGAACAGACTTCCAATCATCGATAATACATAATAAACACAATCCAGCCAAAACCTGTAATTGTGCTGTTTTTCTTCAATATCGAAGAACTTTCTCATTTAAACTTCCTCGGCATTTTTTGATCACTCAGACTAATTAAGAAGGATGGAAAATTTAAGGTCTGACTTCTGTCCATTGCCTCTTTAGAGCAGTACAGCAAAGAAGAAAGCCATTCAGCCCATTAACTTTAGCAAGGCATGACTAGAATCATAGAGGTTTTCACAGTTGCCCAATTTTCTCAACTGATCTAGGGTCATTTGCCTGCATTTAGGCCTTATCCCTCCATAACTGTCCAAATGTTTCTTAAATGATGAAATTGTATTCGCTTCCACCACTACCTCTGGCAGCCCATTCCAGACATTCACTACCCTTTGCGTGAAAAACTTGCCCCTCTGGGCCCTTTGTATCTCTCCCCTCTCACCTTAAACCTATGCCCTCTAGTTTTAGACTCCCCTACCAAGGGGGAAAGCTGTTGGCTATCTACTTTATCTATGCCTCTCATGACTTTATATAACTCTATTAGGTCACTCCTCAGTCTCCTACACTCCAAGGGAAAAAGTTCCAGACTATTCAACCTCTGCCTATAACTCAAATATTCCAGTCCAGATAGCATCCTAGTTAATCTTTTCTGGACTCGTCCTGGTTTAATAATATCCTTTCTATAGTAGGGCGACCAGAACTGCACATGGTACTCCAAACGTGCTTCACCAATGTCTTGTACAGCTGCAACAAGACATCCCAACTCTGAAACTCAATGCTCTGACCAATGAAAGCAAGCTTGCCAAAAGCCTAACCATGACAAGTGTGTACATTATATTATGAATTCTATGTCAAAGCTTTTTCTCCTGACATTTCCACTTAAAGTTGTTAAAGCTTCATTTATGATAGAGAACTAGAAGTGAATTTTAATGAGCAGAAAGGGTGAAAGAAACATAAGCAATTTCCAGCATAAATGTAAACATAGTACCTTATTGTGGAACATACGAAAAGGAAACAAAAAATGACTTTGAAATTGAACAGAATTATTTCTGGGCACAATGCACTGAAGAAATTCACCAAAGCTCCTCAGACAGCACCTTCCAAACCCATGGCAACTTCCATCTAGAAGGACAAGGGCAGAAGACATATGGGAACACCATCACCCTCAAGTTCCACTCCAAGCCACTCACCATCCAGACTTGGAAATATAGTGCCGTCCCTTCACTGTCATTGGGTCAATATCTTGGAATTCCCTCCCTAAGGGCATTGTGGGTCAACCCACAGCAGGTGGACTGCAGCGGTGCAAGGTAGACAGCTCACCACCACCCTAGTTGTCTCAAGGGGCAACTAGGGGCGGACAATAAATGCTGGCCTAGCCAGTGATGCCCACATCCCACAAATGAATTTAAAAATTTATCCAAACGTTAAGCATGTTTCGCGTGAAGCATCTCACTCTGGATTCTGTGCAGTTAACCACATGGGCGATGAACAAATTGTTACATACACGCCCTATGCTTGTCCCACATTCTCAAGCTTTCGGGACACATCATCATGCTTGCACCTGGATAATTCTGCAAGTAGTTGATACTTCATAAGCTGCAGATAGCCAGGCCTGAAATATCACAAATATAGTCTGAAGGCAATTGTTTTTACTTTCCTGCAGCATTACTATCAGTGATCCATTGGTATGACAGACACACACCTCCACCCATGAGGTTAATTGCAACCCATTTTACTGTCTCTGAACTTTTTTTGGGCATGTTACGGTTTTTAATGCTAGTATTGGACAAGAACACCCTTAAATATAAGAAATACAATGATAGATTATGCTTAATTAATTATGAGTCAGTTGCTCTAATGACTTACTGAGTTAGCATTGAACCATGAAAGGGGTAGAATCAGTTTCAATTGGTTAAAGGTTAAATTTTCAGTCAGAAATATCGTCAGTAACAGTGAAAGAAACTGGGAACCGCAGAGGTACAGAGACAGAATAACAAGCCAACAGGCTACAGGCAGTCCTTAGGCTGTAAATGCATTCCATTCTGGTCTTCAAAATTACACCTCTGTATGATATTGTGTTCGTTAAGTATGAGCGTTGCAAGTCAGATATTCATAAACTGGGGGCCCCCCTGTTGACAGTGAAGAGGAAATATCAGTGCAGCCTTTGGGTGAAATACAGGTAATGTCAACGGATTCTGTAGCAAAGGAGTAGAAAACATCAAACACCTGGGTGACATACCATGGGAATTGTAATACATAGTGTTTTAATTATAACTTTAAATGTAATATTATGCGTAAACCCTAGAGGTGTCTATATTTCTGCAGTTGGCTTTATGCTGATAAGATAAACGCTCTTTTTGTACGCGTGAAAAATAACCATTAAGCTGTATCTGGGTCTCCTATTGGTTTGTTGGCTTGTAAGAAAACACCATGCAGCAAGGCCCCTGAAATAACTGCACAGAAACTAGTATCCTGTAACCAAGTCACCCTTTATTTATGTGTGCACAGTACATAGGCTCTGACCAGCCAGCTCAGAGCCAGTCCCCAGAGTGAGGAGACTCTCCGAATCGCCTGTTTATATCTGTCAGCCAGGGCTCCCTGATGGGCCCTGGTTAACAGTCCCAATCAGGGATCTCATAGTTAATGAGACCCACCTGGCCCTGGTTCCAATCACGACAATTGATGCTCAGTCTGTGTTGTTAGCTGATATCAGCCAACACGGCCCAAGGTGATCTGCCTGCTGAAAGATTCCAGTTCAGCTCTCCCTGGTTTCCTGGTCAGTACGCATCCCTCAACCAACATCACAAAATCAGATAAAAACCAAAAGAACTGCAGATGCTTTAAATCAGGAATAAAAACAGAAGGTGGTTGAAAAGCTCAGAGGAAGGGTCACCGGACCTGAAATGTTAACTCTGACCTTTTCTTTGCAGATGCTGCCAGGCCTGCTCAGCTTTTCAAGCAACTTTTTTTAAATCACAAAATCAGACTAACTGATTGTTGTTACATTACTGTGTGTGAGACCTTCCTATGTGCAAATTGGTTCCCATATTTCCTGCAACAGTGGCCAACTTAGGAAGTACAGTATTCCATTGTCTGTGAAGTGCACAGGGAGTCCTGAAGTCATGAAAGGTGCTCTCTAGCAATGACAATCTACATTCATCCAGCAATTTTGTTGAAGCGAAACATTCCAAAGCACTTCATGACAGTGTTAATTATTGAACTAAATTTGACACTAAGCCACAGATGGAGATAATAGAACTAAAGACCAAAAGCTTGGTCAAAGACATAGGTTTTAAAGAACATCTTAAAGGAGGAGAGAGACGTGGAGAGGTTTAGCGAGAGAACTCTACAACTTAAGGTCAAGTTATTTGAAGCCATGGCATCTGATGGCAGATCAATTAAAATTGGGCATGTTCAAGAATTAGAGTTGCTCTGAGATCTTGGAAGGTCATGGGCCTGGAAGAGTCAGGGAGGAGTGAGGCCATGAGGGACTTTGAAAACAAGGATCAGGATTCTAAACTAGAGGGATTGCAAGGTTAAACAGTGGCCACAAAGATAATGGGCGAACAGGATTTGGTGCGAATTAGTGTATAAGCAGCAAGGTTTTGCATGAGAGTGGACAAAGGGAGGTCAGGTATGAAAACTGGCATAGTCAAGTATAGAGTTAAGCATGGCTTAATGAGAGTTTCAGTGGTAGATGAGCTGAGGTAGGGCTGGTGTTGGGCAATGCTCCAGTAGGTAGTTTTGTTGACACTGTAGCTGTAAGGTGAGAATCCCATCTCGGTATAACATATATTACCAACATTATGAATGGTCTGCTTCAGCCACCGACAGTAACAAAGGAGAGGATGGAGTTGGTGGCTAGGAAATGGAGGGCGAGGTATGGAGAGAAGACAATTTGGTCTTCTCTGTACTTAGCTGCAAAAAATTTCTGCTAATCTGGTATGGGATACAAAAATTAGTAAAATTTTAAAAATTCAATAAATGCAAATCTTTCTTTAGAAATAAGCTCTAATTTGAAATGACACTTCCCAACAGTAGAAGACACAAGTTCTCTATAGTGTTAATTCTGAAACAAAATTAGTTTCACTGTCCCAGCAACGTTTATACACTTGGATCTCCAACACTAAAAGGACTTGTGTCTCTGATCCAGAAACTCTACATTTAAGTTCCACCCCATAGTGCTTTCATAATGCAGCCAAACAGGTTGGCTATGGCAATGACAGGCAATGTCAGCAGGATGGACTCTTGGTCAACTAAGAAAGAAAGTTGAACTTCCATAACCACTATCTCTAGCTTCAGCTATGCATGTAAAATGGTACGTTACCACAGCAACTCATAATTCCTGAGTGAACTGTAACACACTTACCACCCACCTAAAACACTGGGAATTTAAACTAGACTTCCAAAACAATAGTTACACATCAGTGGCATTCAGAATGAAAACTCCAATAAATTACATTTATTCCTATTCACTGTGAATTCTTTTTCCCCAGGTAGACCGGAGGAGACATCAAGGAAGTTTCTAGCCAAACATCAGAATACTTTGCAATTATGTCGGCTCCACTCCTCCGGCACTGACATCTTTTTAACTAACAAGGTAAACTTAAATATAAAGGTGTTATCTACAGCTCAAATCTGACATTCTCTTTCCATTAATCAAATTCTTCTGTGAATGTCATGTGGGTGAGATGTCAGCAGGCTCTGCCTATGACAGGCACAGTGACAAATGAGGCAGCTTTGTCCCTTTCATTATAAAGAGACAGCATCTGGAGAGAAAATTGTCCAATTTTGCTGTTTTATGCTTTGTGAGAGAGATACCTGCATTGCAATATAGCTTAGAGTCATTTCGTCTGCCCTTATCAAATGTGACTCAATATCTCAGTTCAGCATGTAATACAATCTGTATTACATCCATTGGCGATAACGAGGTGTAGAGCTGGATGAACACAGCAGGCCAAGCACCATCACAGGAGCAGGAAGGCTGACGTTTAGGGCCTAGACCCTTCTTCACAAAAACCTCTGAAGAAGGG
>JAHRHZ010000086.1:8237988-8298991 GCA_024137785.1 Ginglymostoma cirratum | reverse complement strand
TCTGAAGAAGGGTCTAGACCTGAAACATCAGCCTTCCTGCTCCTCTGATGCTGCTTGGCCTGCTGTGTTCATCCAGCTCTACACCTTGTTATCTCAGATTCTCCAGCATCTGAAGTTCCTACTATCTCTATTACATCCATTGGCAATGACAGGAACAAGTTTAATTTAACAAATGATCACTAAATTACTAGCAAATGGTCTGTTATTACCTCCAAATCACTCAAATGTTGAAGGGCTTTCCTTGCTTTGTATGTGTATGAAATGTGTTTTTTTTTAGGACGCCGTAGTGGCTAAAGACTGTGAAGGTTGGCTGTTATACGCCTGTGGTAAGGACCTTGTCCACTTCCTTGTGGAATGTGCCTTTGCAAAGAAGATCCCGACAGAAAGGTGTAGAGGTTTTTGTCAAGGTTTGTCATGAGCAGCTCTATGATGCAAAACTCTGCTCTATGGGCTATTACCTCGGACACATGCCAATATAATCATCAACTGTGCGTTGAGGACCATTAGCTCAGTCAAAGGTGTCCTTTGATTTGCCTAAAACGAGCTGATCTACCACTGCACATAATATAACAAGGTGTGGAGCTGGAGGAACACAGCAGGCCAGGCAGCATCAGAGGAGCAGGAAAGCTGACGTTTCGGGTCTGGACCCTTCTTCAGAAATGGGGGAGGGGAAGGGGGCTCTGAAATAAATAGTTGGGGGGGCAGTGATAGAAGGTGAATAGTGGAGCAGATAGGTGGAGAGAAGACAGACAAGTCAAGGAGGCAGGGATGAAGCTAGTAAATGTGAGTGTAGGTAGGAAGTTGGGATGGGTGTAGATCAGTGAGGAGGGAGGGGCATTTCTGAGGAAGGGTCCAGACCCGAAATGTCAGCTTTCCTGATCAGCTGATGCTGCTTGGCCTGCTGTGTTCCTCCAGCTCCACACCTTGTTATCTCAGACTCCAGCATCGGCAGTTCCTACTATATCTACCAGTGCGTGTAGTTGGCCGTTACTGAGTGTTGCAGACTGACACATTCCAAGGTCCAAGACTATATGCAGAGGGATGCACCAAAGCTTGGAACAGCTACTATGGAGAAAGGTGACTGCTTAAGACCATGGGGGGTGCTGGGAACCGTTATTGCATCCCTACAGTGCAGAAGGAGGCCATTCAGCCAATCCTCCAAACAGCATCCCATCCAGACCCTACACCCGTCACCTTATCCCCGTAACCTTACGTCTTACCATGGTTAATCCAGCTAACCTACACATCCCTGATTGCTATGGGGCAATTTAACATGGCCCATCTGCCTCCCTGGACACTACGGACAATTTAGCGTAGCTGATCCATCTAACCTGCACCTCTTTGGGCGGTAGGAAGAAACCGGTGAGAACCCATGCGGACACAGGAAGTGGACTTCTGGGATGGTGGCGGGGCATCAGCTGTGGCGATGGCGGAGCAAGGACTCCTCACTGTGTAAAAGCGTGCACTCTTTCGGTGGTGGTGGTTATGATAGTAAATCACCAACTGTGGTGACGTCTGTCCCTAGGGTGGGGGCTCCTGGCTGTGGGAAGCCCGGAGCGGGGACCTTGCAGAACTCCT
The DNA here is from genome assembly GCA_024137785.1 of Ginglymostoma cirratum. Lineage (NCBI taxonomy): Eukaryota > Metazoa > Chordata > Chondrichthyes > Orectolobiformes > Ginglymostomatidae > Ginglymostoma > Ginglymostoma cirratum. Next base: position 8,297,413 of record JAHRHZ010000086.1, on the reverse strand, counting down.
GGAGCCATGTTTGGAGCCCTGGCCAATGACGAAGAACTCTTTTAAGTAATTTCTTTTTATTCTTTTGTACTTCAGAATGGTGCCGGATTGTGGCAACCGAACACTTTTCACCGTATCTCCCTAGATGTATGTGAAAATAAATCATTCATTCATTCACATCCTTATCTTGCCTACTGTCAGTATCTGCAAAGTATCATCACTTTCCCAGTGCAGGATACTGAGCCAACCTTTCAATCACACTGGAAAATTATTTCCCTTATTGTAAGCCCAGTTTTTGAAGATGTATATTATACTTCAGCCTTTCAATTATGTTGCTCATCACCATGAGGGTACAATTTAGTCTAAGAGGATGTCTTGCTCAGGGAAAGTGGACAGGAAATTTTATTTCCAAAAGTATTAGTTATTCAAACAAGTTGTAAATCAAAACATTTCAACATGAATATTACAAGATTTGTAAGAAAATTCAACTCAATTTGATTGTTACAGTCTTAATATTTATAAAATACATTCCACATCAGGTCTGAGGGGAAAATATTTCCAGTTGGAATTAACAGAAAAGCAATAGGTTGAAACAGGAACATGTTTCGTCACCTGCCCCTTAAAGTTTTTTTTAAAATTGGAAACTATTAGTGCAAAGCTTTCCTGAAGAGGAATACAAATCAAGCAAACGTGTGAATGTACCAACAGTACCTCCACAATAAATAAGGCACATATCAAATTCTAAATGTTTTTGCTGTGAAGTTTATACCATGATTATGACATTTACTATGATCTTTTGGATAATCTGCAATCATTTTTGCACTATATTTCAATCTCATCTCACTAGGATGTTTTTGTTTCAGTCTAATGTCAGTGTGACCTCACCTCTGAATGGCTGTGCTCATCAACATCAGTGCCCATTTGTTCCAAGTTCTATTGCATTATCTTTTATCACGTTACCTGGTTTAAAACTATGAGAGCTCCTCCCGGTGCCTCAAATATATGTAAATATAATCTTGTATACGTAAGAAATGCCTTTGGTTTGTTTGTTGGTTAGAATCAAACTCCAATGTTTGTTTGGAACAAACAAAAGTTGCTGAGAAAGCTCAGCAGGTCTGGCAGCATCTGTGGAGGAGAAAACAGAGTTAATGTTTCGGGTCCGGTGACCCTTCCTCAGACCTGCTGAGCTTTTCCAGCAACTTTGTTTTTGCTCCTGATTTACAGCATCCGCAGCTCTTTTGGTTTTTTTCTCCGATGTTTGTTTGTTTCTCCATATGCTACTGCACAGAACAGAACTGCTTCAGTGACTATGTATGTATGTAATGATTCTTTTAATGAATAAAGTATATTTTTGAAATTAAAAAACAAGTTATGAGAACACTGGAGAAAACCTTGGGCTGTGCATCTTACAATGAATGGACATTGTGAAAATCAAAAGTATTGAAATTGTTTTCAGGCACCTCAGTGTGGAACATGATGCACAGAGAAAAAGTTTTGGTAATTTCTAATTTGAAAAGTTGTCTATCTGACGTGGAATTTCATGAGTTAATGTAGTTAAGACTATTGCATTAGTACTGAATGTAACATGCTGAATAAGTTGAATTTTATTGCAAATTCTGTCATATTCAAGTTGAAAGGTCTTGTATTATTTTTGTTTGAAAATTTTGTGAATAAACTATACATTGGGAAACAAAATTATGAAGGTACAGTTTAGACTAGGGGGATATCTTGCTTAGGAAAGTTTTATTTCCAAAAGTATATGTCCATCATACAATTTGTAAATAAAACATTTCAACATGAATTTTACAAGATTTGTTAAGAAAATTCAACATGCCCCAAGACATGTTCCACTTGATTCAATTGTTACAGTCTTAATATTTATAAAATGCATTCCACATCAGCCTGAGGGCAAAATATTTCCAATTGGAATTAACAGAACAAGCAATAGGTTGAAACAGAAATAGAAATTGCCAGAGAAACAGGGAGGTGTAGGCTAGGTGGATTAGCCATGGGAAATGCAGGGCTACAGGGATAGGCTAGGGGGTTGGGTCCGGGCTGCTTTTTGGAGGGATGGTGTGGACTCGATGGGCAGAATGGCCTGCTTCCACACAAGGGATTGTATGTATTCTATGTTCAAACTCAGCAGGTCTGGCAGCATCTGTACTCTTGCTTTAAAATGTACATTGAAAGGTATACAGTCTGTAATGTTCTACATTTTTCAGCCTGTCAGTACTTTTAATACCCTTTTGCCAGTTGTACCTCTGTGGCAGCTGCCCCAAACTTAGTGCCATAGTCACGGACCTTACAATGTGCCAGTCTGCAACACTTAGTTGAGGTAAACTTTATGCCCTCAAAGGCCAGCAAATTTCAGTTGGACCAAAGTGCATCTTTTACCAAAGTGATGGCCCTCCTGGCACATATGATGTTTCTCTTAATGTGCATCCCTGGAAATAGCCTGTAGAGCACAGAGTCCTGCACCATGCAACTGCTTGGGTTAACCACAATGAAAACAGTGCATCTCTCTTCCAACCATTTGTTCAAAGGCATATTCTACAAGAAGATGGACAACACTTTCTTCCCCACCACATCCACCTCTAGGACAAAGAGCAGCAGCGAGGGGGTGAGATGTCAGTCATGTAGGAAGGATCTGACGGGAAGGCCCTTTCTCATCACCTGCCGAGGTATGCCATGGTGCTTTTTACCTAAGTTCTGATGCTTTTGTCAAAGCGGCCTTTCAGTCATCATCATTAACAGTTACAGACATATCAATATTCTAGCTAGACAGTACTCAACCTTTAAGTGCCAGAGATATTAGTAACGATAAGGAACTTCTTGCCTTCCAGGATAGAGCCTATGATCAGGTAGATTGAACACTCTTGTACCCTGTTTGGGGGTAGTAGGCATTTTTTTGGGCTAAGTATGTTGTTGTTTGATATCTCACTGTCTTACAGGAGAGGACGCAATGCCTTGATTTGCAAAGTGACACAAAACATTGGCGAATGCATCTGTCATACAATGTGGAAACAGACCATTTGGCCCAACCCGTCCATGCCAATCAGGTTTCCCAAGCTAAACAAGTCCCATTTGTCTGCATTTGGCCCATATCCCTCTAAACCGTTCCTATTCATGTTGCAACAATATTATGGCTTTACGAGGTGTATTTTGTCCTGGTTTTTTTGTTTCATGAAGAAAGGTTGAGACAGAGGTGGAAAGCAATCTGCTCAAAACCAATAAAGTAAACAGCTTGTGAGGCCTTGATTTTTTTAAAGTTGGAACAATAGATGCAGCCTGAATGGGTGGGGTCAAGCTCCCACAAAACTAGGGATTTTAGTTATAGCTTTCAGCAGTTGCTGGCATTTTGAAGCTGGATGTGGAAGTTCTTATTCCTCTCTCTGTTTCAGCTAAAAGCTGGGGTTCTCTTCCTGTTGCTAGAATTTCATCTGAGTCAATCTATTTTGCCTTTGCCAAGGGCGTGTTTATGGAATGCTACTACATTGGAATGGTTAATTAGTAGTAGTTAATGTATATATTATTTTGTTAAGCATTTCAATAGAGTTACAGTTCGGCCAATGCTTTTCATTTATTTTTGTTTGTATTTTAACTGTAAAAATAAAGTGTGTTTTGCTTAAAGTCGACCAATCAAATTGAATCTGGAATACAACACATTACACTCACCTTGAAAATAAGAAAATGTTAGGGACTAAGGTATCTTATTAATGTATTTTGAGGGGGGTTGGTCTAGTCTATAACTGTGCACATGCCCAAATGTCTTATAAATTTTGTAACTGTAACTGCATCTACCACTCCCTCTGGCAGTTCATTCCATTTCTGCATCCTCTGTGTGAAAAAGTTGCCCTTCAGGTCCATTTTAAACCTTTCCCCTCTGACCTTAAAACTACACACACCCTCTAGTCTAGTTTCTTTAGTTTTGTTTTAATTAAGAGGCTAAAAACTGTAAATCCACAGTGTGAAACCTTGCACATTGATAGATATATAAAACGTTAAGGTATAAATATACATTTGAGAAGTGTGCCTTGGAATCTTCTTTTTGTTAATCGAAGGTGCTACTAATGGATTACTGTATTTAGACTCTTCATTGTGAAACAATCTCTTGTTACACAATGTTCTATTTTGGCGTGGTCACAAAGTCTATGGGAACAAGGGGAAGCCATTTTAACCCTCACGCTATTTCCCTAGTCAATGAAGTCATGGCTGATCCGTGAACAACTCCCATATAAAGTCATAGAGCATGGAAACAGACCCTTCAGTGCAACCAGTCCATGCCGACCATAAACCCAAACTCTTTGTTCCCTTAATACCTTTGGTTAACAAAAGTCTATCAACCTCAGCTTTGATTGTCAATTTAGCGTCAACTTTGATCTAGAAGGACAAGGGCAGCAGATATATGGGAACATTCCCCTCCAAGCCACTCACCATCCTGACTTGGAAACATATTTGCGTTCCCTCACTGTCACTGGATCAAAACCCTGGAATTCTCTCCCTAATGGCATGTGTGGGTCAACACACAGCAGGAGGACTGCAGCACTTCAAGAAAGCAGCTCGTCTCCACCTTCTCAAGGGCAACTAGGGATGGGCAATAAATGCTGGCCAGCCAGCAATGCCCACATCCTAAAAATGAATTCTTAAAAACCTGCATTTAAGAAAGAGAGAGTTTCAAATGTTCACCATGCTTTCAGTGTTGAAGTGTTTCTTCAGGAGGCCTGGATCGATTTCTCAGACTGTTCTCTCCTAGATCTGCAATCCTTTCCAATGGAAACAGTTTCTCTCTATCTACCTAATCTGTTCCTATTAATAAAAACCAAAAGAACTGCGGATGCTGTGAATCAGGAACAAAAACAAAGTTGCTGGTCAAGCTCAGCAGGTCTGGCAGCATCTGTGACGGAGAAAACAGAGGTAACATTTCAGGTCCGGTGACCCTTCCTCAGGTGACTGGACCCAAAACGTTAACTCTGTTTTCTCCTTCACAAATGCTGCCAGACCTGCTGAGCTTTCCCAGCAACTTTGTTTTTATTCCTGTTCTTATTAATATCCCACAAACTGAGATCACCAGACAAGATATATTGAACTAGTAGAGTCATAGAGTCATACAACATGGAAACACACCCTTCAGTCAACCACTCCACGCTGACCATAATCCCATAGTGAACTAGTCCCACCTCCTGCATCTGGCTCATACCCCTCCAAACATTTCTTATTCCTGTACTTATCCAAATGTCTTTTAAATGTAACCATACTTGCATCCACCACTTCCTCCGGCATTTCATTCCACACACAAACCACTCGCTGTGTAAAATAATTGCCCCTTGTGCCTTTTTAAAATCTTTCTCCTGTCACCTTAAAAATATGCCCTCAAGTATTGAAATCCCCCACCCTAGGGAAAAGACACTTGCTATTGCCCTTATCTATACCCCTCAAGGTTTTATAAACCTCTACAAGGTCACCTCTCAGCCTCCTAACTCTATTGAAAAATGTCCCAGTCTATCCAGCCTCTCCTTATAACTCAAACTCTCCATTCCCAGCAACATCCTGGTAAATCTCTTCTGAACCCTCTCCTGCTTAATAATATCCTTAATAATAATAACGGTTGTTATAAGAAAAGATAGAGAAAACATCAGATACAATGTTATTGTTTTTCCAAAATTATACTTTATTCATAAATTTGTAAGCAAAAACATTGCAACAACATTTATAGAGTCATAGAGTTATGGAACTGTACAGCACGGAAACAAACCCTTAAGTCCAACTCGTCCATGCCAACCAGATATCCTAAATTAATCTAATCCCATTTGCCAGCATTTGGCCCGTATCTCTCCAAACCCTTCCTATACGTATACCCATCCAGATGCCTTTTAAATGTTATAATTGTACCAGCCTCCACCACTTCCTCTGGCAGCTCATTCCATACACGCACCACCCTCTGCCTGGAAAAGTTGTTCCCTAGGTCCTTTTTAAATCTTTCCCCTCTCACTTTAAACCTATGCCCTCTAGTTCTGGACTCCCCCACCCGGGGAAAAGACCTTGGCTATTCATCCTATCCATGCCTCTCATGATTTTATAAACCTCTATAAGGTCACCCCTCAGCCTCCGATGCTCCAGGAAAATAGCCCCAGCCTATTCAGCCTTTCCCTATAGCTCAAACCCTCCAACTCTGCGGACATTGTTGTGAATCTTTTCTGAAACCTTTTAAGTTTCGCAACTTCCTTCATAAAGCAGGCAGACCTGAACTGCACACAGTATTCCAAAAGTGGCCCAACCAATGTCCTGTACAAACACAACATGACCTCCCAACTCCTATACTCAATGCACTGACCAATAAAGGCAAGCACTCAACTTGAATATTTCATGAGTTGCAAGAAAATTCAACATGTACATTTGCAATAGGCTTCATTTTTCGCCAAGTCATTCTACATTAGGTAAACAGCCCAATGGCAAAGCATATCGAATTATAAATTACAGAAAGTACAATTGAGACAAAGTTTTCTATACAGAATGTTGCACTTAGAGATGCCTCAGTGGATTTATGATACTCTTGATTTAAAATGTACATCATTTGAAAGGCACACTGGCTGATGGAGCAATGGAAGGGTGGTACAGTGGCTCAGTAGTTAGCACTGTAGCCTCACAGCGTGAGGGACCTGGGTTTGATTCTAGCCTTTGTTGATCATCTGCAATTTGCACGTCTGGAGAACGATGCAGTGGTTTTTGTTGAAGTTTATCCCGATCAGCTCCATGACGCAGGACTCTGTGCTCTACGGTCTGTTACCCGGGACTCACACCGTGACAAACATCAAGTGAGCCTGGAGAACCGTCAGTTTGGTGAAAGGTGCACTTTGGTCTGCCTGAAACTTGTTGGTCTTCCAAAGCAAGGAGGTGACTTTGACCAGGTGTTGCAGACCGGCACATTCCAAGGTCCAGGAATACGCGCTGAGGGAGGCACTACAGCATAGGGCAGCTGCCAACAAGGCACAGTGGGGAAAGACCACCATCTAAGGTTTGTCTGCCAAAATATAATGGGCGTTCAGTTATACGGCCCTCTTGTTGCCTCAAAATGTAACTAGCATCTTGTATAAGTGAAAAATGGCAAAGTTTGCAACTGCAAGGAAGCCCTGAGGAATGTTAAATTCTAATGAGTTTGTTATTTTTCCTCTGCTTAGAATGTTTTAGCACCTTGTGTGTATATATAAACAGAATTTTTAAGAAGAAAGTATATTTTTGCAATTAAAAAATTCAATACAGGGAAAAGCTGTGTTAGCGTTTCCAGTCCATTCTGTTCTGAATTCACGGTGTTCTAAAGAAGGGTCACTGGATTTGAAATATTAACACTGTTTCTCACTCCACCAATGCTGCCAGGCCAGCTGAGTTTCTCCAGCAGTTCCTGGTTTTATTTGTTTCAGATCTCCAGCATCTACAGTTCTTTGTTTCATACAATATACAGGAAATCTGTGCATGAGCCTGTGTAACTTGGTGGCTATGTCAGTTTCACAGGTAGAGATACACACCATGGGCCAGAGGATTGATAGATCGCTGTATGTGTTTAGGCCATTTTGTTCGTTAATGGGCAGTATTCACCTGCACAATATTCCACGATATTATAGTCTGGTAAATTGTTAATGCCCCATTTAGGGTTGGAGTTCAAGACCACAGTGGTTAAAAGAATGACCACAGATCAATCAGGCATAATTTATCTGGCCCAATGTAAACATACACGGGTCAGCATGATTATCTAAACAGAATGCAATAAATAGTGGAACAAACCATAATTTGCTGGAGAAACTCAGCAGGTCTGGCAGTATTTGTGGAGAGAAAGCAGAGTTGGCTGGAGTCCAGTGATCCTTCTTCAGAACAGGGCCTGAAACGTTCACTCGGTTTCTCTCTTTACAAATACTGCCACACCTGCTGAGTTTCTCAGCAATTTCGGTTTTTGTTTCAGATTTCCAGCACCCATAGTTCCCTGATTTATTTTAGTAGTAAGTTGTGATGTACCCTATTTTTCAGCCTGCCCTGCATAGCCCTGAGCTCTGTATCCAACTGCTCTTGTGTTAGCTGGATGAACTAAAACACAGTCTATTCTCACTGTCCTGATGTGAAGAGTCTACGTGACAGTTTAAACACAGCAAAAGAATGCTGATGCAAAGTAAACTTGGACTAGACAGAATTGCAAACACTCAAACCGCAGGGAACTCAGAGGTCAGTTACATATACATAATACTCTGAGATAGTAGGAACTGCCGATGCTGGAGAATCTGAGACAACAAGGTGCCAGGTCTTCACCATCCCCCCAGATCTCCCCCTCACTGAGGACGAATGGTCAGCCCTCAGTAAAGGGCTCACCTTTGTCCCCCTCCACCCATACATCAATGAATACCGCTCACGCTTGGACGTTGAACAGTTTTTCCGCCGCCTCCACCTCCGCGCGACTTATTTAATCGTGAGCCTAACCCTCCCTCTACTGACCCCTTCCCCCACCTCCAACACACCCCCTCCTCCTGGACACCACCCCATGGCCTCCTACCCTCCATCGACCTCTTCATCTCCAACTGCCGTCGAGACATCAATCGCCTCAAACTCTCCACCCCTCTCACCCACTCCAACCTCTCCCCCGCAAAACGTGCAGCCCTCTGCTCCAATCCCAACCTCACCATAAAACCCGCGGACAAGGGAGGCACAGTTGTAGTATGGCGCACTGACCTCTACATTGCCAAGGCCAGGCACCAACTCTCCGACACCTCCTTCTACTGCCCCCTTGATCATGATCCCACCCCCGGCCACCAAACCATCATCTCCCAAACCATCCACAACCTCATTACCTCAGGTGACCTCCCACCCACAGCCTCCAACCTCATCGTTCCCCAACCCTGCACCGCCCGCTTCTATCTCCTTCCCAAAATCCACAAACGTGACTGCCCTGTTTGACCCATTGTCTCCACTTGCTCTTGCCCCACCGAACTTATCTCCGCTTATCTCTACTCTATTTTCTCCCCCTTGGTCCAGGAACTCCCCACCTACGTCCGTGACACCACCCACACCCTCCACCTTTTCCAAAACTTCCGATTCCCTGGCCCCCAACACCTCATGTTTACCATGGATGTCCAGTCCTTATATACTTGCATTCCCCATGCAGATGGCCTTAAGGCCCTCCACGTCTTCCTGTCCCACAGGCCCGACCAGTCCCCCTCCACTGACACCCATATCCACTTAGCTGAACTCATCCTCACCCTTAGCAACTTCTCCTTTCATTCCTCCCACTTCCTACAGACAAAGGGGGTGGCCATGGGTACCTGCATGAGCCCAAGCTATGCCTGCCTCTTTGTAGGATACGTGGAACAATCCTTCTTCCGTACCTACACTGGCCCTATCCCCCACATCTTCCTCCGTTACATTGATGACTATATCGGCGCCACCTTGTGCTCCCACGAGGAGCTTAAACAGTTCATTTGCTTCACTAACACCTTCCACCTCAACCTTAAGTTCACCTGGACCATCTCCGATACCTCTCTCCCCTTCCTGGACCTCTCTATTTCCATCTCTGGCAACGACCTGGAAACCGATATCCATTTCAAGCCCACCGACACCCACAGCTACCTAGAATACACCTCCTCTCACCCACCTTCCTGCAAAAAGGCCATCCCCTGTTCCCAATTCCTTCACCTCCATCGCATCTGCTCCCGAGATGAGGCATTCCACTCCCGGACATCCCAGATGTCCTCGTTTTTCAAGGACCGCAACTTCCCCTCCACAGTGGTCAAAAACGCCCTCGACCATGTCTCTCGCATTTCCCGCAACTCATCCCTCACACCCCCTCCCCACAATAATAAGCAAAACAGAATCCCCCTCGTCCTCACATACCACCCCACCAACCTCCGAATCCAACGCATCATTCTCTGCCACTTCCGCCATCTGCAATCCGACCCCACCACCAAAGACATTTTTCCCTCCCCACCCTTATCTGCTTTCCGGAGGGAACACTCTCTCCGTGACTCCCTTGTCCGCTCCACACTCCCCTCCAGCCCAACCACATTTCCCTGCAACTGCAGGAAGTGCTACACCTGCCCCTACACCTCCCCCTTCACCCCCATCCCAGGCCCTGAGACGACCTTCCACATTAAGCAGATGTTCACCTGCACATCTGCTAATGTGGTATGCTGTGTCCACTGTTCCCGTTGTGGCCTCCTCTACATCAAGGAAACCAAGCGGAGGCTTGGGGACCGCTTTGTGGAGCACCTACACTTGGTTCGCACCAAACGACTGCACCTCCCAGTTGCGAACCATTTCAACTCCCCCTCCCATTCCTCCGATGACATGTCCATCCTGGGCCTCCTGCAGTGCCACAACGATGCCACCCAAAGGTTGCAGGAACAGCACCTCATATTTCGCTTGGGAACCCTGCAGCCCAATGGTCTCAATGTGGACTTCACAAGCTTCAAAATCTGCCCTCCCCCGATTGCATCCCAAAACCAGCCCACTCGCCCCCACCTCTCTAACCTGTCCTTCCTCCCACCTATCCCCTCCTCCCACCTCAAGCCTCACCCCCATCTCCTACCTACTAGCCTCATCCCGCCTCCTTGACCTGTCTGTCCTCCCTGGACCGACCTATCCCCTCCCTAACTCCCCACCTACACTCACCTTTACTGGCTCCATCCCCGCCTCTTTGACCTGTCTGTCTCCTCTCCAACTATCTGCTCTTTTATCCATCTTCTATCCGCCTCCCCCTCTCTCCCTATTTATTTCCGAATCCTCTTCCCCTCCCTCATTTCTGAAGAAGGGTCTAGAGCCGAAATGTCAGCTTTCCTGCTCCTCTGATGCTGCTTCGCCTGCTGTGTTCATCCACCTTATTGTCTCATAATACTCTGAGTTGCGTTTTGTAAAGAACATAAGAACATAAGAACTAGGAGCAGGAGTAGGCCATCCGGCCCCTCGAGCCTGCCCTGCCATTTAGTAAGATCATGGCTGATCTCTTTGAGACTCAGCTCCACTTACCCGCCCACTCACCATAACCCCTAATTTCTTTACTGTTCAAAAATTTATCTAGCCTTGCCTTAAAAACATTCAGTGAAGTTGCTTCAACCGCTTCACTGGGAAGGGAATTCCACAGATTCACAACCCTTTGGGTGAAGAATTTTCCCCTGACCTCAGTCCTACATCTGCTTCCCTTTATTCTGAGGCGATGCCCTCTAGTCCTAGTTTCACCTGCTAGCGGAAACAACCTCCCTGCCTCCACCTTATCTATTCCCTTCATAATCTTATATGTTTCTATAAGATCTCCCCTCATTCTTCTGAATTCCAATGAGTATAATCCCAGTCTACTCAGTCTCTCCTCATAATCCAACGCTTTCAACTCTGGAATCAACCAAATGAATCTCCTCTGCACCCCCTCCAGTGCTAGTATATCTCTTCTCAAGTGAGGAGACCAAAACTGCACACAGTGCTCCAGGTGTGGCCTCACTAGGACCCTACACAGCTGCAGCATAGCCTCCCTGTTTTTAAACTCCATCCCTCAAGCATTGGCAGACAAAATTCCATTTGCCTTTTTAATCACCTGCTGCACCCGCAATCCTACTTTTAGCGATTCATGCACAAGCGCACCCAAGTCCCTCTGCACAGCAGCACGCTGCAATTTTTTACCATTTAAAACATTGTCCATTTTCCTGTTATTCCTACCAAAATGGATGACCTCACACTTATCAACATTGTACTGCATCTGCCAGACCTTTGCCCACTCACTTAGACTATCTATATCCCTCTGCAGACTTTCAGTGTCTTCTGCACACTTTGCTCTGCCACTCACCTTAGTGTCATCTGCAAATTTTGACACACCACACCTAGTCCCCAACTCCAAATCATCTATGTAAATTGTAAACAATTGCGGTCCCAACACTGATCCCCGAGGCACACCACTTACCACTGTCCGCCAACCAGAAAAACACCCATTTACCCCTACTCTTTGCTTTCTACTGGTCAACGCATCCTCTATCCATGCCAATACATTACCTGTAATACCGTGCAACTTTATCTTATGTAGCAGCCTTTGGTGTGGCACCTTGTCAAATGCCTTCTGGAAATCCAGATACACCACATCCACAGGTTCCCCATTGTCCACCACGCAAGTAATGTCCTCAAAGAATTCCACCAAATTAGTTAAACATGACCTACCCTTCATGAACCCATGCTGGGTGTTCCCAATGGGACAATTTATATCCAGGTGTCTTGCTATTTCATTCTTAATGATAGATTCAAGCATTTTTCCCACTACCGAAGTTAAGCTAACTGGCTTATAGTTACCTGCTTTTTGTCTACTTCCTTTTTTAAACAGTGGCATCACATTGGCTGTTTTCTAATCTGCGGGAACCACCCCAGAGTCCAGTGAATTTTGGTAAATAATTACTAGTGCATTTGCTATTTCCCCCATCATCTCTTTTAGTACCCTGGGATGTATCTCATCAGGGCCAGGAGACTTGTCTACCTTTAGCCCCACTAGCTTGCCCAGCACTGCCTCCTTATTGATAATGATAGTTTCTAGGTCATCACCTGCTATAACCTTCTTGCCATTTGTTTTCAGCATGTTATTTGTGTCTTCCACTGTGAAGACCGACACAAAATAACTGTTTAATGTCTCGGCTATTTCCTCATTCCCAGTTATTACATTGGCCTTCTCATCCTCGAAAGGACCAATGTTTACCTTCGCCACTCTTTTATGATTTACATATTTATAGAAACTTTTGCTGCCTGTTTTTATATTCTGAGCTAGTTTACTCTCATAATCTATCTTACTTTTCTTTATGACTTTTTTTGTGGCTTTCTGTTGGCCTTTAAATATTTCCCAGTCTGCTAGTTTCCCACTACTCGCTGCTTTCTTGTATGTGTTTTTTTAATATACAATAACAGTCCTGATATCGCGGTGGTTTTGAGAGGGGCGGAATACGTATTGTAGTTACTGCTCCTCATGTTGTACTGATCTGTGGCTGTATACTTTGCCTGAATGTTGTTCCTCGTAGTCAGTACAATGTTAAAGAGGATGTTGCCTGTTGGGTAGGAGGAGCTGCTAGTTTTTGTGGTTTTTTCCCTGGAGAGGAGCTCTCAGAGTTTTGAGCAAATTTTTTTTGTTGCCCTACTCTTGTGTAAGGGGCATCTGGATGGGTATATGAATAGGAAGGATTTAGAGGGACATGGGCCAAATGCTGATAAATGGGACCAAATTAATTTCGGATATCTGGTCTGCATGGACGGGTTGGACTGAAGGGTCTGTTTCCATGCTGTACATCTCTATGACTACATGACTACTACCTGAGACACAAGCAAATTAGCACAGGTTCAGCAAGATTAAAGAATTCATGGCACAATGGTACCAGCACCGGGAATGGAGGGAGCTGTTCCGATGGGATGGGCTCCACCTGAATCATGCTGGGACCAGTGTCCTGGTGAATCGCATCACGAAGGCTGTGGATTGGAATTTAAACTAAATAGTTTGGGAGGGGGAGGGTTAGATTTGATTGCATGGATAGTTATGGAAAAAGGTATAGGTGGGAAGGGCTCAGCAAAGGTTAGCGTTCCAAGAACAAGTAATAGGACAGGGGAAGGGTCATGAATCTAACTCAGATACAGAAGAAAAGTGGGCAACTGTGAGAAGGGGGCCAGTTAACACAGGAATGAGGGTGTCATACATGAATGCACACAGTATGTGGAACAAGGTAAATTAGTTTGTAGCACAGATTGAAATCGGCAGGTACAATGCTGTGGGTATCACAGAATAAGGCTGCGAGGGGATCAGGGCTGGGGACTAAATATCCGAGGGTACACATCCTATCGAAAGGACAGGCAGATGGGCAGAGGGGCTGGGGTTGTCTTGTTGGTTAGAAATGAAATTAAATAAATGGCATGAAGTGATATCGACTCAGAAGGTGTAGAGTCTGTGTCGGCAGAGTTGAGGAACCACAAAGGAGAAAAGACCCTGATGGGACTTGTGTACAGGCCCTCAGCAATAGTCAGGGTATGGGTAAGAAAATAAATCAGGAAATAGAAAAGGCAGGTGAGAAAGGCACTATTATCTTGGGAGACTTCCATATTCAAGTGGATTAAGAAAATCAGGTTGGAATTTAAGAAAAGGGACTTGTGGAATGTATACAAGATGGTTTTGTTTGGAGCAGTTTGTGGGAGACCCCACTAGGGAACAGGCAATTCTGGATTTGGAGATGTGCAATGATACAGACTTGAAAAGGAAGCTGAAGGTAAAGGAACCCCTCAGGGGCAAAAGATCATAATATGATAGAATTCACCCTGCAGTTTGAGAAGGAGAGCTGGAATCAGATGTAACATACATTACAATTGAGAAAAGGTAACGGCAAAGACATGAGGAATGAGCTGGCCAGATTTGATTGGAAGGGGAGCTGAGCAGGGAAGACGGTGGAGCAGTAATGACAGGAGATTCTGGAGGTAATTTGGGAGGCACAGCAGAAATTGATTCCAAGGAAGAAGAAACATATTAAGGGGAGGATGAGACAACCATGGCTGACAGGGGACACCAGAGACAGCATAAAAGCAAAATAAAAAGCAGACAATGCGGCGAAGATTAGTGGAGAGCCAGAGGGTTGGGAATTTGTTAAAAACCAGTACAGGATAATTGAAAAAATAGTAAGGGGAGAGAAGATGAGAGTAATCTAGTTAGTAATATAAAAGAAGATTGCAAAAGTGCGTTAGGTAGTTTTTATTGGCATTGACTGACTGGCAGAAGGCCAAGAGTAGGGATAAAGGGGTCTTTTTCAGGATGTCAGCCAGTGAGTGACAAGTGGAGTTCCACAGGGGTCAGTGTCGGGATCACAACTGTTCACATTACACATTAACATTAACAATATTCACATTATACACCATCTGTAGAGAGAGAAGCAGAATTAAAGTTTCAGTTCTGAAGAGCTCATGGTGTTTTGAAGAAGGGTCACTGGACTTCAAAACATTAACCTTCTCTCCACAGAGGCTTCCAGACCTGCTGAGTTTCTCCAGCAATTCCTGCTTTTGTTTGTTTCCTGTAATTGGGGGAGATTAGAGACACTCAGCATCATGGGTAGCTTCACTGTGCACCAGGAGGCTGTCATTGTTCTATCAAAATGCACAGTAGGGCAGATGTTGGTAAACTGAGACAAAAACAGATGATGTTGATAGGGGGAAAAGAACTCAGCAGGTTTCAGACCACTCTTACAAAGTAATCATATCGGTTTCTTAAAGCGCAATTTGGTGCACCTTCTAGAATTATATTTTTTGTAATTCTTTTCATACATTTTACAATGTATGTCACTGTGGGCATTAACAATTTGAACTGAAAGACTCTTAACCATGGCTAACAAAGAAAGTTCAAGATAGCATCAAATAGAAAGAAAAAGTACATGATTTTGCAAATCAGGAGATTGGACAGACTATAAGAGCATAAAAAGTATGAGAAGGAGTGGGCCATTGAGCCCCTTAAGCCTGCTCCGCCATTTAATATGATCATGGTTAATCTTATCTTCTCCTCAACTCCACTCTCCATAACCCTTTAACCCAATACTAATTAACAATCTGTCTACCTCCTCCTTAAATTTACTGAATGGCCCAGCCTCCACCGCGCTCTGGGAAAGTGAATTTCACAGATTCACAACCATTTGGGACAAGCAATTCCTCCTCATCTCTGTTTCACATCTTCTAGCTTTTATCTTAGAGGAGTTGTGGTACTTGAAAACTTTTATGGCAGAGGTAGATAGATTCTTGACTGACAAGTGAGTAAATTGGCATTGGAAGTTTGGTAGGAGAGTGGAGCTTAGGCCACAGTCAGATCAAAGTCATGGTCTTATGGTCCTTTGCAAAGGATGTCTGGAGAAAGATGCAGTGGGTTTTGTCAAGGTTCATCCCAAACAGCTCCGTGACACAGGACTCTGTGCTCTACGGTTTGTTCCCTGGGACATACACAGAGACAACCATCAACTGTGCCTGGAGGGCCATCAACATGGTGAAAGACACTCTTTGGTCTGCCGGAAACTTGCTGGTCTTCCAGAGCAAGGAGTTGACCCCGACTGAGTGTTGCAGACTGGCACATTCCAAGGTCCGGGACTACATGCTGAGGGACACACTAAAGCTTGGGGCAGCTGCTGCCAAAGCGCAGTGGGGAAAGATCACCATCTGAGGTCTTCCTGCTGAAGGTAAATGAGGTCCGTTCAGTTGTTGGACCTTCCCAGTACCTTAATTATATGTAAATGCAATCTTGCATAAGTAAGAAATGGTTTTGGTTTATTTGCTGGATAGAGTCAAATTCAACTGTTTGTTTGTTCCTTCTTGTGCTACTTTACAGAACTGCTTCAATGACAATGCATGTATATAAATACATTTTTACGAATACATTTTTACGAAATAAACGAAAAAATGACAGAGCAGGCTCAAAGGGGCTGAATGACCCCAGTTCATTTATTTGTATGGTCATGTTAGTAAGCTTCCGAGAATGCAGAAACATATACAGCAGTTGAAGTTAATTGTAACAATAATTTTCTTTGTCTTTAACTTTGCCTTTATAACCTGTGCCCCCATTTATAAAGCCCAGGTATCTCTGTGCCTAATGAACTGCAGCCTTCCAGGCTAATGTCAATGTCAGATGCCTTGCATAACAACAGCCATTCAGCTGCGTTGTATCAGCTCCATTGTCTGGCCTACATGTGACTCCAGACCCACAGCAATGTGATCAACTCTGAACTGCCCTCTGGGCAATTAGGGATGGGCAATAAATGCTGCCTGGCCAGAAACATAACAGGACATAATGATATGCCATGCTATATATTATATATATGTATGCATATAAATCTAGTCATTCTCCTACCATTTTGGAGGAGAAGGCAAGTTTAGACAAATTGAGCTTTAATTTACTGAGTGTTTGGATTTATAGCTCCAAGCTCATCAAAACCCAAGGCTTGAAATATTGATGCTGTAATATCACAGATGAGACCAGATCAATCACTGGTGGATATCTCTCCTCATCAAACTGTGAAGGGGCTGACAAGCCCTGCAGGCCCACATCACAGATGAGTTAACTTCAGCTGGAGAAAGCAGGCATTAGATCACATAATACAAGTACAGGTGTCTGCTTCAAGGCACTTAATTCAATCTCAAAGGGTTCTCAATGCTTTATTCCTACCGTTCAGAATGTAGTTAAAGACATTTGATTGAGTTATTGCCATCTGCTTCACTGCCTCCCATCTATTACGTGTCGATGATGGTCTGGATTGGACGGCCTCATGTTCCACCTGTGGGGCAGGAGGCCACATCAGGTCTGGGCCAGCCTCAGGTAGCCTGAACTAACCCTAACCCCATCACAGGGTTGTCTACATATTTCGTGGAAGAATGAAAACTGGAACTCTGGTCAGTTACAGGGCTGTGGTTGGCAATGCTTGTTGTCAAACAAGACATGTCAACAGTTTCTTGGCTATGAGGTGTATTTCAGTGAGGGCTATCGGATTTCAGGTGACTGTAAGTTTTCCTTTAAGGTCCAGTGTCAATAGGAATTTGTTTTCCAGGTGGTGGCATTCTTTGATGAGGATGTATTCCCTGCAGGTTTCAGAATAGAATAGTAATTTATTGGCACTTACAGTTGTACAAAAAACTCCAGTGAAAAATGTTTAAATTGCCAAACTCCAGTGTTTATATTAATAACAGATCTTTGGAAATGCAATGCTCCTTTATTGCTATATGAGGAGTTGGATTAGATGATACTTTCAAGTGCTTTACATGGGTCTTGAACCCAACATCTCCAGCCTCAGAGGTAATGTGCCACCAAGAGGCCAGCCAACTGGGCAAGGCTCAACACCATGAAGTAGCTAAAGAAGGATGGTTTAAACTAATGTGACAGGAGGATAGGAACCAGAGCAGTAGGTCAGCAAATGAAATGACCGAGGAAGAGATAGAGACTAAGGCCAGTAAGGCTGAAAGGAAGAACAGGGAGAGGTTACTGAACATGACAGGTCTGGTGTTCTGAAGTGTATTTGTCTTAATGCGAGGAGTATGACAGGTCAGGTAGATGAACTTAGAGCCTGGATTAGTACGTATAACTATGATGTTGCAGCTATTACAGAGACTTGGTTGAGAGAGGGACAAGACTGGCAGCTTAACATTCTATGATTTAGATGTTTCAGGTGAGATAGAGAGGAATGTAAAAGAGGTGGGGAAGTTGCATCACTGAATAGGGAGAATATGTACTGAGGGAGGACACCTTGGAAGGCTCATCTAGCAAGGCCACATATGTAGAGCTCAGGAATAGATACGGTGCAGTCACTTTGATTGGGTTGTACTTCAGGCCTCCCAACAGCCAGTGGGTGATAGACGAACAGATATGTGGACAGATTATGAAGAAATATAAAAACAGGGTTGTTGTGGTGGGTGTTTCAAATTTCCCCTATATTGACTGGGACTCCATTAGTGTCATTTGTTAGGTGTATCCAGGAGGGTTTCTTGAAGGGACATATAAACAGTTCAACTAGGGTAGGGGCCATGATCACCGTGAATCTATTGTCGATCGTCAGGAAAAACCCATCTAATGTTCTTTACGGAAGGAAACTGCCATCCTTACCTGGTCTGGCCTACATGTGACTCCAGACCCACAGCAATGTGATCAAGCTGAACTGCCCTCTGGGCAATTAGGGATGGGCAATAAATGCTGCCTGGCCAGCAACACCCCCATCCCATTAATGAATAAAGAAAAACTAGACCTGGTATTGGGGAATGAGCCTGGCCAAGTGATTGAAGTTTCAGTGGAGGAGCATTTCAGGAACAGTGACCATAATTCTGTAAGTTTTAAGTTACTTATGGATAGGGATAAGAGTAGTCCTTGGGAGAAAGTACTAAATTAGGTAAAGGTCAACTACAACAATATTAGGTTGGAACTTGAAAATGTAGATTGGAGACAGTTGTTTCAGGGTGAAACAATATCTGTCATGTGGGAATCTTTTAAAGGCCATTTGATTAGAGTTCCTGTAATGTTCCTGTAAAAATGAAGGATAAAGATGGCAAGATGGTACCTTTTAAAACAAAAAAATTGTGAGCTTAGTCAAAAAGGAAAAGGAAGGATATGTAAAGTTTAGGAAACTGAAGACAGACAGAGCCCTCAAAGAATAGAAAGATAGCATGAAAGTCCTGGGCAAACACGATTAAGGAAAATCCCAAGACGATTTATAAGTACATAAGAAGCAAGAGAGTAGCCACTCAAGGACAAAGGAGGGAAGTTATGCATGGAGCCAGATGACGTGGATAAGGTCCGTAACAAAAACTTTGCATCAGTATTCATAAGGGGGAAGGACATGGTGGATGGTGAGTCTAGAGAGGGGTATGTTGATATTCTAGGGCACGTCAATATAAAAAAAATGTACACGTTGGGTGTTTGGAAAAGCATTAAGGTAGACATGTGAGATAACAAGGTGTAGAGCTGGATGAACACAGCAGGCCAAGCAGCATCAGAGGAGCAGGAAAGCTGATGTTCCGGGTCTAGACCCTTCTTCATAAAAAGGATCTCCTCCTACTCCTCCCTCCCAAGGTAGACATGTCCCAGGACCTGATGGGATCTGATGGAGGCACAGAGCGTAATTGCTGGGGCCTTGTATGAAATCTTTATATCCTCTTTAGTCAAGGAGAGGTCCCAGAGGACTACAGAATAGTCAATGTTGTTCCTTTGTTTAAGAAGGGCAACAGGGATAATCCAAAAAATTATGGACCAGTGAACCTTATGTCAGTGGTAGGTAAATTACTGGTGAAGACTCTTAGAGACAGGATTTACTCATGTATGGAATAATATGGAGTTATTAGCGATAGGTGGGCAGCAGGACTTTGTGCGGGGGCAGTCGTCTCACAAATTTGATTGAATTTTTTTTGCGGAAGTGACAAAGATGATTGATGAAGGTAGGATGGTGGATGTTGTCTACATATGTTTTAGCAAAGGCTTTGACAAGGTCCCTCATGGCATGCTGATACATAAGATGAAGTCACATGGGAACCACAGTGAGCTGGTAAAATGGATACAGAACTCACTTGGTCATAGAAGACAGAGTAGCAGTGGAAAGGTGTTTCTCCGACTGGAGATCTGTAACCAGCAGTGTTCTGCAAGGACCAGTGCTGGGACCCCTGTTGTTTGGATTATGTACAAAAGGTTTGGAGGAAAATGTAGGTTGTCTGATTAGTAAGTTGTAGGTGACACAAAGATGGGGATAGTGGTGGATAGTGAGCAGGATTCTCAGAGGACACAGCAAGATATAGATAGGCTGGATACCTGGGCAGAGAAATGACAGACAGAATTTAATTCAGACAAACGTCAGGTGATGCATTTTGGAAGGTCTCATGCAAGATGGAACTATACAGTGAACGGCTGAATCTTTAGAAGCATTAACATACAGAGGGATCTAGGTGTACAGGTCCAGAGTTCCCTGAAAGTGGCAACACACGTGGATAAGGTGGTCAAGAAGGCATAAAGCATGCTTGCCTTCAATAGTCAGGACACTGAGTATAAAAATTGGTAAGTCACGTTGCAGAACTTTAGTCAGGCCACATTTGGAATATTGCGTAAAGTTCTGGTTTCCTGATTACCAGAAGAATGTGGAGGCTTTACGGGAAGGGTTTATCAGGATGTTGCCTGGTTTAGGCGGTATTAGCTGCATGGATAGATTGAACAAACTTGGTTTGTTTTCATTTGAACATCAGAAGCTGATAGAAGTTAATAAAATTATGACAGGCATGGTTAGAATAGATAGTAGGAGTCTTTTTCCGAGGATAGAAATGTCAATTACTAGCAAACATAGGTTTAAGATAAAAAGGTGGCAAGTTTAAAGGAGATGTGAGAGGCAAGTTTTTTTACGCAGAGAGGGGTAAATGCCTGGGATGGGCTGCCAGAGAAAGTGGTAGAAGCCAATACAATAGCAACGTTTAAGAGGCAACTTGACAGATATATGAATAGGCATGGATTAGAGGAATATGGACCAAATAGAGGCAAACATTTTTAATTTAGAGTCATGTGTCGGCACTGGCTTGGGAGACCACTGGACCTGTTCCTGTGCTGTATCGTTCTTTGTTCTTTGCTTATGGGAAAGAAACTTTACCTCCAATCTAGTTCAGAGGCAGGATGATGGTAGCAGCACCAGTAAAACACATGCAAGAAAGATTGCAGCTTAGAATCAGTGAAAGAAGGATTACTGGTCCAAAGCAGAGATTTTAAATCATTCATCCTGACTAGAGTTGGAGAGGAGTGATGGAGCAACCATCAAAATTTAACAGTAGCCATCATTAAAGCAATAAACCTACCAAGACAGATAGTAAGAACTGCCGATGCTGGAGTCAGAGATAACACAGTGTGGAGCTGGAGGAACACAGCAGGCCAGGCAGCATCAGAGGAGCAGGAAAGCTGATGTTTCAGGTCGGGACCCTTCCTCAGAAATGTGGGAGGGGGAAGGGAGCTCTGAAACAAAGGCAGGTAGGCGGTGGTGGGGATTGTCAGTGAGGTGGGAGGAGCGGATAGGTGGGATAGAAGATTGACAGGTTGTGTCAGGTCAAGGAGGCAGGGATGAGAGGGAGGGTTGGTCATGGGATGAGGCCGGGGGTGGGGTGATTTTGAAACTGGTAAAGTCCACATTGAGACGATTGGGTTGTGGGCTCCCAAGAAGGAATATGAGGTGCTGCTCCTTCAGTTTGCGGGTGGCATCATTGTGACACTGGAGGAGGCCCAGGATGGACATGTCGTCCAGGGAGTGGGAGGGGGAGTTGAAGTGGTTCGCAACTGGAAGTTGTTGTCATTTGTCGCGAACGGAGCACAGGTGCTCTACAAAGCGGTCTCCGAGCCTCCGCTTGGTCTCATCGATGCAGAGGAGGCCACATCGGGAACAGCGGATGCAATAGACCACATTAGCGGATGTGCAGGTGAACATCTGTCTGATGTGGAAGGTTTTTTTGGGTCCTTGAATGGAGGTGAGGGGGGAGGTGTAGGGGCAGGTGTAGCACTTCCTGCGGTTGCAGGGAAAGGTGCCAGGGGATGGTGGGGTTAATGGGGCGTGTGGAGCAGACGAGGGAGTCACAGAGGCAGCGGTCCCTACAAAAAGCAGATGGGGTGGGGAGGGAAATATATCTTTGGTTGTGGGGTCAGGTTGCAGGTGGCGGAAGTGGTGGAGAATGATACATTGGATGTGGAGGTTGGTGGGGTGATACGTGAAGACAAGGGGGATTCTGTCTTTGTTCTTGTTGCGGGGAGGGGGTGTGAGGGCATAGGTGCGGGAAACGCAGGAGATGCGGTCGACAGCATTTTCGACCACTGAAGGGGGATGTTGCGGTCCTTGAAATAAGAGGACATCTGGGATGTTCGGGAGTGGATTCGGCAGAGGCGGAGGAATTGGGAGTAGGGAATCACTTTCTTGCAGGAAGGTGGGTGAGAGGAGGTGTCGTCTAGGTAGCTGTGGGAGTCGGTGGGCTTGAAATAGATTCAGTTTCCAGGTGGTTACCAGAGAGGGAGACAGAGAGGTCCAGGAAGGAGTGAGAGGAATCAGAGATGGTCCAGGTGGAGTTGAGGTTGGGGTGAAAGGTGTTAGTAAAGTTGATGAACTGTTCAAGCTCCTCGTGGGAGCATGAGGCAGTGCCGATACAGTCATCGATGTAACGGAGGAAGAGGTGGGGGATGGGCCAGTGTAACTGCGGAAGAGGGATTGTTCCACGTATCCTATGAAGAGGCAGGCATAGCTTGGGCCCATGCAGGTTCCCATGGCCAACACCTTAGCCTGTAGGAAATGGGAAGAGTTGAAGGAGAAGTTAAGGGCATGGTACATGGAGGATAATTGAGAAGTAGGGATTCTTTTAAACTTCCAGCAATTTTGACGATCAACTCCTTCCTATTCTGTTAAAGGTCCTTTCTTTGTCTCTTATGAAATGGGAAGGATGTATGTTCAGAGTGCTGACGGTAGTTCGGTTATATTTATTTATCTACATATTCAGTACAGCACGAATAGACTTGTCATTTTCCTTATAATGGGACTAATCATTCTTAACCTTCTTCAACCTTAGTTAAATGTGGTCAATACATAACATCTTGTTGGCTTTAATAAGAATCGATCCTTCTCTTGGACTTTTCTTCTCATAATAATTTGGATTAATGGTTTTTTCAATCTTACTTGATCTCAAGCTTCAAGATAAGGCATGATGACTAGGACCTTATGGAGCTTGTACAGATACATCTGCACCTTCTGAAAGGTAGATTAGAATTCCTTGTCTCCGTAGAATGGCTGGTGCCAATGTAACAGGAACATTAAGCCCTTCAGAACTGTTAATTTTTACAACAAACAGGACAACAGAATTGCACTGCTCTTCTTCCAGATGTGGCATGGGATTTTTGGTATCTAACGAAACAGGCAGAGTTAAGATTTGAGTTTGTGAGGAACTGAAGCTGTTCAGGACTTTTTACTTGTTTTATTCATTTGTGGGATGTGGGCGTTGCTGGCTGGCCCAGCATTTATCACCCATCTCTAGTTGCCCTGGAGAAGGTGGTGGTGAGCTGCCTTCTTGAAACACTGCAGTCCCCCTGCTGTGAGTTGAACCACAATTCCATTTGGGAGGCAATTCCAGGATTTTGATTGAGCGACGGTGAAGGAATGGCAATATATTTCCAAGTCAGGATAGTGAGTGGCTCGGAGGAGAACCTGCAGGGGCTGGTGTTCCCATATGTCTGCTGCCCTCATCCTTCTAGATGGAAGTGGTCATGGGTTTGGAAGGTACTGTCTGAGGATATCTGGTGAACGTCTGCAGTGCATTTTGTAGATAGTACACACTGCTGCTACTGGGTGTCAATGGTGGTCCTTACTTAGGATAGCTGCTTATTAAAGAGTCAGTAGTAGTTCTCCCAATGGAATAAACACTTCCCTTTAGGTGTTTGTCCATCCAGAGTAGAGGATCCATTCCACTCCATGATCATGATTGCATTTGCTGATCAGTACATATGTCAGTGTTTCAATTAATCTCAACAGTTCAACGAGACAGAAGGGAAAAATCGGGTAGCGTTCCTAATCACTTCTCCACGGCCCATTTGGGGAGTGAACATTAGAGGAGTACATAATAAAACTGATCTGTAACTTGAACTAAGTAACTTTGAATTAAGAATAGGTTGTAGGAAATTGCGCAAAAGATCTGCTGTGCTGATGAGTAGCCATGGACAAGGGGTGCTAGCGCATGTTAAAGCTTATACACACTACGTAGAGCTAAGATTGTGCCTCTTGAAGGGTAAGTGGCTGGAACAGGTACTGGAAGTTGTACGCCTGTGAAAGCAATTACTAGCCGGCTGTGGTTGGGGGAGAGTGCTACCACCAATTCTCCTTTCTAGACTAAGTCTAAAGGTCTGTTTGCTTAACAATAGTTCAGGATCAACCACAAGTCAGTCTTAACAAGAAGAGGAACTTGCCGTAACAGCTCAGTGTAGTTTATTGCATAATAGCAATAGATACAAGTCACATTGGTTAGCTGGACATAATCATTAGGGCAATCAGGAGCCTGAGATGACACATGTGACCCTATTGGGATCTTGACCTAGAGATCTCCACACTCCACACTACACACAGGACTGTATGACAATATCAGATTGGTGAAGCCTAATGTTGCCTCCTATATTAACCCTTTAAGAACCTTACACAACAGTATTGACCTGGGGACATTCAATAATGTCACAACATAGTTGAGAATAGACTCCAAGATTTTCTGATACCGCAGAGGAAATGTTCCCACTGCAGGTACAGGGGAATAGAGATGCCATTAATCTGAAAGGCACAATTTTTTATGGAAGAAGGCTGAGGCATATGCAAAATGAAAATCTTGGTGTATTGGCAGGTCCGCCAAGAAAGACTGATGTCCATGCCAAGACACATGGAGAAATCTAACAACATCTTGGCACAGGGCACCATGCAGAACTAGGAGCCCACCCCAACTAACGTGGAAGTTCCAGTCACTTCCATTGGGACACTTTCAGATCTAACTCTCATGCAGTGTCTGATGGCCAATATCTCAGGTTTTATTGTAGCACAAACAGAAGCTGCCTAAAATCTCAATGCTGTGCTGGGTTTCAGGCAAATCATGCAAGCTCACTCTAGACTTCTGGCATGGTAGCCGCCTGTACAATGTTCACAGATGTTTCAGGGCATCGCTTATTTGATCCTTTTTAAGTAGTGTGTGTCCTCCTTGCTGCCAAATACATGTTGAACTTGAAACAGCGGTGCTGGTACCAAATCACCTCTCAACATATTAGCACGTGCTGTGGCTAGCACCAAAGGTAAGGGCGCACGATGCAAATACCATTTCAAGATGAGAAAAACTGGCCCAAATTTCACATTCTGGCCATGTCTAACTTTAAACCACTTCAAAATGGCATGTTCATTTGGCTGTAATTTTATTACCTGCTTGTTGTTTTTAGTTGAGAAACATTCATTTCTCAGCCACAACCAGAACAAAGCAAAATTAATTTCAAACATTGATTATTAGCACAAGGTTCATCTTTGCAGTTTGAATTTATTTCTGTATCATCTCTAATATAATTGTCTTGTCATAACAAATTTACATTTACATTTATATTGGAGTGGTAAGAATTCAATCAGATTTTCGATTCAATCTCTTGCACCGAGAACAATAAGTTTATCTCTGCAATTGCTGAACCCAATTTCATGTGATTTATTATTAAGGCTGGTACAGTGTTTGAGGCTGGGTAATCTAGTTTAGGGTCTGCAATGTCTGCAGAACCTTTTCTAGTACGTCTGACACGCCGCCTTACACTTGCTCATCTGTGGACCAATAGGTTTTATATTTTGTTGAAGAAATACTTGCCAGAGGCAGCTTTGGTTCGTACCCCGTCTATCAATTCTTGGAATGAACAGGAACAGTTTGTAGTAATGATGTTAGTTGGCTTAACTTACAAAACTTCTCACTACTCTTTTTTGAACAAATGCATACTATTTGCCTGCTTGTGGCGCAGCAGTAGTGTCCCTACCCCAGGCCTGAGAAATCTGTGTTCAAGCCTCACCTGCTCCAGAGGTGGGAAATAATATCTCTGAACAGGTTGATTAAAAAATGGTTAAATAATTTTTAAGAATTTGGGGTGGGCGTGGTGGCTCAGTGGTTCACACTGTTGCTTCACAGCGCCAGGGACCCAGGTTCAATTCTGCCCTGAGGCAGCTGTCTGTGTGGAGTCTGCACATTCTTACCATGTCTGCGTGGGTTTCCTCTGGGTGCTCCAGTTTCCTCCCACTGTCCAAAGATGTGCCGTTAGGTGGATTAGCCATGGGAAACTACCTATAGGTCCAGGGATGTGTAGACTAGGTGGATTAGTCCTCCTTGCTGTGTCCTCCTTGCTAATCCAATGGATTAGCCATTGAAAATGCAGGGTGTAAGGGATAGGGTAGGGGGATGGGGTTGGGACTGGGTGGGATGTTCTTTGGAGGGTTGGTGTGGACCCAATGGGCTGAATGGCTTGCTTCCACACTGTAAGGATTTTACGATTCTTCTTCATTGAAAATCTCAGGTCTAGCGAGGCGATAAATGTGGTAACTGAATACTAAATAATCATTACTTACTTAGATGGAATTGTTCAATAACACAGTCAATGTTAAGGAAAATGTTGCTGCATAATGCACTAGAAGTCCTGAGATAAACTATGGATTTGATGGGCCAAATGGCCTGCTTCCACACTGTACTGATTGTATGAAAGAAAGGATTGAGATGAAATGATAAAAAGGACAACAGAAGTTGATAAGAAGTTACTCGTAAGTAAGAGAAAGAAGGCAGCTAATACTGGAATGTGGATCTATCGAGTTTTCAGCAACATTTAACTTTAATGCAACCATCAAATTAAATCTTACAGCAATTCAGACTAATAAAGGAGCTTCCCAAGTGGACAAATTTACTGCCTGGTCTAGAAGTCAGCCCACGCAATTGGGATTAGTTAATCTTTCTGTGCAGTTTTTTGCTACCTTGTTCCATCTCCAAAATCACTCTTGCTCTCCTAAACAATTAGCTTGAGAGCTAGATCAGTTGGAACTAACAGTTACCTCACTTGAGTAGCCAGCCTTTCTGTGAATTCCTCCTTTTAACCCTGCGTAATGAAAGCTAATTGAAACTCTTATGCTAGCATTTTTTTATCATGCCCAAAATCAACTACCTAACACAGATTAGGACTCCTTACGACTCTTGAGCCTCTCAAATGCTGCATACTTCCGACTTTGGATTTCTACATATTTTCCCCTGCCTTTGTCACACTATTAATGGCAGGTATTCAGTCTGAGTCTAAATCTCTCTCTGTCTCTCTGCCACAGGGGTCTTTCCCACAGGATAAAGTTATTAGGTTAATAATTCAGGGACTCAAATTAATGGTCTAGGACCATGAATTCAATCCTGTCATGACAGCTGAGAAAACTAAGTTAATTAACAAGTGAAACTAACAGTAGAACAGACACACACCTACCCCACCCCCACACACACATACACACACACACACACCCCTACTCCCCCCCCCACACACACACAGACACACACACTTACCCACCTAACACACACACTCACCCACCTAACCCCCACCTCCCCCCTCCACACACACACCCCCACCCACCTAACCCCCACACACCACCCCCCACACACACACACCTACCTCTTTGCAGTTATGTTAGTTCAATGATGTGAGATCCCCCCACCCCACCCCGACCCTGTTGCTGCTCCGTAACTACAAAGGCGTAATTGTTGATCTTTTTAATAAGATCTTCCATTTCACTGTCTTATGAGCAAAGGTTAAATTGGTTGCGACTCTGTACACCGGAGTTTAGAAGAATGGGAGGTGATCTCATTGAGACACATGGGATTCTTTCAGAGTAAATGCTGACAGGATGCTTCAATTCATATCCAACAACCTGCTCCAAAAACTGTGCTCGTGTCTTTCTGACTGTGACAAATTCACCCACAGCAGCTGCAACAATCTACAAGCTTCCAAAACAATAAACAACATTCCCTCAAGAAAACTTTGTAATTGGTTCTCCTAGGTTTAATTGGTGTGATAGCTAAATGCTAAAAAGCAATTGTTCCGATTGACTGAGAAAGGGGGAGTTGATGACTCCTCCTCACCTGGCTGTATCAGAATGGTCACCATGGTCAATTTACCACCCAATGTGTAAACTTATGAAGCATCTTTATCAAAAGTGCTTGACAAATGCAAGTTAGTCTCAGACCAGATAGTTTCCTGATCGGACTTCAGATCATAGCATCCCTACAGTGTGGAAGCAGGCCATTCAGCCCATCAGATCCACACCACTAGAGAGTGTGCCCCCCCCAACCCCCCCTCTACCTGTAACCCTGCAATTCCCCATGGTTAATCCACCTAGTCTGCAGGAGGAAACCCAAGCAGACATGGGGAGAATGTGTCAACTCCACACAGACAGTTGCCTGAGGCTGGGATTGAACCCGCGTCCCTTGCGCTGTGAGGCAACGGTACTAACCACTGCAGATGCTGGAGACCTCATTTCATAGAATCCCTACAGTGTGGAAACAGGCCCTTCGGCCCAATAAGTCCACACCGAACCTCAGAGCAGCCCACCCAATGATCTTGTGTTCTTCTAAACTCTGATTATGGTTCACTCAGTTGGCTGGATGGCTGGTTTGTGATGCAGATTGATGCCATCGGTGCAGGCTCAGTTCCCATACTTGGTTGAGGTCACTATGAAGGTTCCATCTTCTCAGCCTTGCTCCTCATCAGAGGCATGGTGACCTTCAGGTCAAGCCACCAATAATTGTCTCCCTCTAACGACAGAGGGGCATTATGGTGACTGTACCTTTATTCTATTTAGAAAGAAGCTCATTGAAAATTTTAAAGAGAGCGACTAAGAATGGTTTTCAGTACAGAAGCTTCTTATAAAATGAAACAGGAGTGTCAAAAATGCACAATGAAGCTAATTGGGGGCAGCTTATAAAATGCATTCTTCATAGGATATGGGTGTCACTGCCAATTGTTCCTAATTGACCTTGAGAAGGTAATGATGAACCACCTCCTTCAAACATATAGTTGTCGAGTCATGGACTTGTACAGCATGGAAATAGACCTTTTGGTCCAACTCATCCATGCCAATCAGATATCCTAAATTAATCTAGTCCCATTTGCCAGCTTTTGGCCCATATCCCTCCAAACCCTT
Organism: Ginglymostoma cirratum; assembly: GCA_024137785.1. Lineage (NCBI taxonomy): Eukaryota > Metazoa > Chordata > Chondrichthyes > Orectolobiformes > Ginglymostomatidae > Ginglymostoma > Ginglymostoma cirratum. The sequence continues at coordinate 8,268,245 of JAHRHZ010000086.1, read as the reverse complement.
CCTATTCATATACCCATCCAGATGCCTTTTAAATGTTGTAATTGTACCAGCCTCCATCACTTCCTCCGGCAGCTCATTCCAAAATGTTCCACCATCTGCGTAAAAAGGTTGTCCCTTAGGTCCCTTTTAAATCTTTCCCCTCTCACCTTAAACCAATGCCCTCTAGTTTTGGACTCCCCTACCCTGGGAAAAAGACTTTGGCTATTCACCCTATCCATGCCCCTCATGGTCTTGTAAACCTCAGTAAGGTCACCCCTCAGCATCCAAAGGTCCAGAGAAAATGGCCCCAGCCTATTCAGCCTCTTCCTATAGCTCAAACGCTCCAATCCCACTGCAGTCTATGTGCTGTAATGTAATCTGCAGTGTTGTGGGATAAATAATCTAGATAAATAAGTGCTCTGGGGTGCAGTGTTGAGCTTCTAGTATAAATTATTTCAAGATTGATCAGAACTGACTATAATGGAAGTGGAGGTATCTGAATTGTGATGGACTTTTCTCCACTCACCTGGATGAGCGAGGCTCAAGAAATGTAACACCGTATGGAACAAAGCAGCCTGCTTAACCAGTACCCAATCCACCATTTTAAACATTCACTCCCTCCACCATCAGATGCAGTGAGTTCACCATTAACATTGCATCAGCTTGCCAGAATTCCTTCCAACTGTGACCTTCACCAACTCTTCCTGTACAGTCATTCGGGATCAAAGATGACTTGCTTCTGCTGCAGGTCAATGGATTCTGATATGGCTTGAGTAACGCTTGAAGGATCAGATAGATGTTTGTTTGAAGGTCTGTGTGTTCCCTAAAGCACCTTGACTCCACTTCCGAACATTCTTGTCAAAATCCCTGGATGTGCTCGGTGTCTTTCCGAATGAACCTTCTCCATGTCAGTTTGTCACAAGCCAGGATTTCCCATGCTCCTAAGGGATGTCCCATGGACATCTTTGAAGCATTTGCACTGTCCTCCTAGAATAGACCAAGCTGGAGTACAGCATATTCTTTGTAAGTTGGCTTGGGAGAGGACGTCACTGTTGGGCGGCCATTCTTCTCAATAGATTTGGAGGGTTTTACGAAGGCAACAAGGTTGGTATGATTCTAGTTCTGCCACCTTTAGGGGCAAGGGCGACCCTGCCACTTGCAAGTTCCTCCACATCAGCCGTTATTCTGACTTGGAACTATATCACTATTCCTTCATCTCTGCTGGGTCTTTTTTTTTAATTCCTTCACCAGATGAGGGCATCGTTGGCTAGGCCAGCATTTATTGCCTATCCCTAATTGCCCAGAGGGCAGTTAAGAGTCAACCACATTGTTGTGGGTCTGGAGTCACATGTAGGCCAGACTAGGTGAGGATGGCAGTTTCCTTCCATAAAGGACATTAATGAACTAGATGGATTTCTCCAGCAATCAGCAATGGATTCACAGTCTTCATTAGACTCTTAATATCAGAAATTTTTTTATTCAATTCAAATTCCACCATCTGCCATGGTGGGATTCAAACCCTGGGTCCCAGGATTAACAGTCCAGCAATATTACCACTAGGCCCCTTGAAAATCCTAGAGCTCTTTCCCTAAGGGCATTTTAGGCGCGTCTTCACAAATTGCAGCATGTGAAGGAGATGCTGGAGGGAGTGAAAGTTTAAGGTGGTAGGTAGGCGAGAAATAAAGTGAAATCCTTTGCTTTGCTTGGTGTCATGTTTATCCAGGCATGTGGAGAGTATTCCATCATGAGGAGGGTCCTGAGCAAGGGTCACCGGACCCGAAACATTAACTCTGATGTGTTCTTCACAGATGCTGCCAGACCTGCTGAGCTTTTCCCGCAACTTCTGTTTTTGTTCCTGATTTACAGCATCCGCAGTTCTTTCGGTTTTCATTCCATCACAGTCTTGGTTGGTGACTTTTACAGGATTTGGAAGCAACTTACTGCAGAATTCCCAGCCTGTTGTCTTGCACTTATAACCAGAACATTTATGTGGCTGGTCATGTTAAATTTCTGGTCAATGGAAACCCCCAAGTGATGGATTAAGCAATGGTAATGGTGTTGAATGTGAAACAGAGTCAAAGTTCTTTCTGCAGCATCTATATGAATACAGAGGTCACATACCAGATAGCAGACACTCAGTTTTAATTTACTGATCAGAAACATAATAAACCATATCTAAATTCCCAATGAGCCTCATGTACTGGACAACACAGATCCTCCCTATGCATCTTCTATCCATCTCTCCCTCTCTCCCTATTTATTTCAGAATCCCCTTCCCCTCCCCATTTCTGAAGAAGGGTCTAGGCCCAAAACGTCAGCTTTCCTGCTCTTCTGATGCTGCTTGGCCTGCTGCGTTCGTCCAGCTCTACACCCTGTTGTCTCAGATTCTCCAGCATCGGCAGTTCCTACTATCTCCTGCTCTGATCATGCACTTTTCACAAATACTGCTGATGACGTGCAGAAACATGCACTGATTTTCGCCCCCCCCCACCACTTCTTCTTTAGTCTGAAACTATCAAGGCCAAATCAACCTGGAGTTACCCAATCCAGCATATCTGGATTCTACCTAGAACCTGTTTGGATGATGCAACTCATAATCCAGCCTCTTCATAGACACAAACAGCCAGTGGCAGGAGCTCACCAAACTGAATTCTAGAAATCATATTTGGTGACTAGATTTTTACTTTTTACGTTAAGGTATCTTCAACAAGATCAGCTCATAGCTGACTGATACTCAGAACAAAAATTAACGCTTAACTGCACTTGCCAGCCTAATTCTATTAAATTTGCACCATGTCAAACGCTGACAAATGGGACTAGATATCTGGTCGGCATGGACGAGTTGGACAGAAGAGTCTGTTTCTGTGCTGTACATTTCTATGACTCTCTGTCCAGTATGAGTACATCGATGAGTATATAATTCTGCCCTTCAAGTATTACCTGTGATGGAAGCATGTCTCTCTGCATCTATACATAACATAGTTTCTATTTCTCAATGCCTGTCATTCCAAATAACCCACATTCTAGTCTATTCTGTCAGCACTGTATCAGATCCTTCAGCCTCTGGGTTACATTTTCCAAGCAGCAGTGTCTTCAAAACCCGTTATTTAGCTGCAAAACACGCAAGACTAAATGGCTTTTTTGTTCGACATCTCCGAGTTGCAGTCAGTGAACCCAAATTTGATATACTACTGGGAGCACATTTTTCCTTTCGATGCATTTTGAAAAGGAGAAAATCATTTATCCTGCAAATAAAAATAATCTGACCACAGAAGAGGGATATGCAGTCATTATTTGTGTAGTGATTGTAACAAGATCAGCCAGGTAGACTTCATAGAATATGAGTTCTCTGACTGGGGCTGTTAACCTGGTCCAATCAGGGAGCCCTGGCTGACAGATATAAACAGGAGTATCACAGGTTCTGCTAACTCTAGGAGCCGGCTCTGAGCTAGCTGGGTCAGTGTCATGTACAGTGCATGTGTAAATAAAGGGTGACTTGGTGACGGGATACCAGCTTTTGTGAAGTCATTCCATTGAAGAGATGGACATTTGTCTTCTGCCATAATTGATCTTCAGAGTAACAATGTCACTAATGAGTTCTTTTTCCTTCCTACTTTTCTCCAACTATCCCTCCCTGTCTTTGTCCTTCAGGTTTGGCACTAATTGGGGTACACATTTCCAGGGGCGTTGGCAGCACACAAGTGGGCATTCCTTTTAGTAGATCACTCTTGCAGCCTGGCCCAGGACTTATTACAAAAGCAAACTACTGCAAATGCTGGAAATTTGAAACATACACCTGGAAATCCTTATCAGATTCAGAGATGGAGAAAAGCGGTTGACGTTTCAGGGTAGTGACAAAGGAGAAACTGTGCAAGGACAAAGGGACTGGTAAGGGGACACATAAAGAAACTAAAGTTGTGCCCAGCAGAGGTGGAAATGGGGAACAACAGAATCACCGCCAGCGGCTGCCATGCAAAAGAGTCGGGGCTGAAGTTATGATTTGAAATTCTTGAATGCAATTGTTGATTCTTGTCCAAATTTAAAGTGCATTTTCCTCAGGCATCACTGGGACTATAGGACAGAGATAGAGAGAGATGAAAAGAAAGTACTCACACATCTGCACAGTGCGGTTCATGCCTCAGCCCAGTTTAAAATTTAAAGAAGTTACATTTGCTGATTAAGTGATAAACATTTGTCAACACAAAATATCTGAGGAAACTCTCAGACAATCAGCTCAAAAAATCCACACTTCAAATTAGCTGTTGCTGCAAGAGACAAACTGCAATATGATGGGTTGGTGCATGATTAGTAGTTTCAAGTGGCCTGTTTGAAATAAGACCTTTGATCTAGGTTATTCTTAATTTGACAGTGTTATGACCAAGATGAAAAATGTGCAAAACTTCATGAGTCACGACATAAATGTAATTGTTTTACACGGTTCCTAAAATGATCAATTATATATGTTCTCTATGTTAGACATAGTTGAAACAGTTCATAAAGAAACTAAGTTTCTTTAATAAACTCAGAATCATTGATTCATTGTAAAACAAAACTTATTTCATGAAGTTATAGAACTGGTTAACACATTCAATTTGTAAAATGAAAATTAAACGTTTACCGCTCTGAATAATTCAGAACACACATACACATGCACACGTTTGGCCAATAATTCTTTGTTCATGAAGGAAGAAAGGATAAAGTTTAGATATTTAGACAGGTGTCAGATTGACATTCTGGTGCACAAAGGTGGATCACTGTACATGCTTTTGGCTCTGAGGATCTTTGAGATACAGTCATTCTGGAAGTATTGACAAACTCTTTCAGAGATTTCTCATGTGCCAGCAGCTGGACCTGGGCTCCACATGCCACACTGGAGCCACAAGAAAGACTTTCCAGGAACAGGAGAGCTGAGCTAAGGCTTCTTTCTTTCACTAGGCCTCTCCCCAAATACTGCATGCAATATCCAAAGCAGAAACTGAAATCAGAAAGTCACAAAGCCAGGCAGGTGGTCTCCAATAAACAAACAGTCACACAATATGTGACTACCAGGAACAACACAGTGTGGAGCTGGAGGAACACAGCAGTCCAGGCAGCATCAAAGGAGCAGGAAAGTTGTCATTTCAGGTCGGGACCCTTTTTCTGAAGAAGGGTCCCAACTTGAAATGTCAACTTTCCTTCTCCTCTGATGCTGCCTGGCCTGCTGTGTTCCTCCAGCTCCACACTGTATTGTCTCTGATTCCAACATCTACAGCTCTTGCTATCTCTGATGTGACTACCAGGAAAAGCCTTGTTAAAAAAAAACTTCCAGTGTTCTATCACAAACCCCATCAAAAACCTAATCCTGGTACCAACAATCCTTCAAACTCAATTCCAAAAGTGCAGTATCCCAATGAGTCACGACAGACTGAGAAAATGCGCAGAATGCAGGGTTCGCAAAATAAATAGTGCATAAACTGCTTGAATGCACAGCAGGTCTGTTAGCAGCAAAAGCGAGAAATCGATGAGAACAAGCCTCGTGACCTTGAGAAGCTGTGTTCACAGGGAATATAATTTGGAGCCAGAGTTCGCAGATCGCAGTCTTGAATGGCATTCACCCTGTGAATCCGGCTCTCAACTGGGATCACAGAACTGTGAAATAACAGCAAGTGATCCAGACCCGAAGGCAGATTCAATTAAGGTCTTCAAAACAAAATTGGATAGTCACTTGAAGTGAAATGAAAATGCAAGATGAGGAAGTAAAGAGAAGTGGCTGAGTTCTCTTGCAGGGAGCCAGCATGGATACAGTGCCCTAAATAGCCTGTGCTGTAATAATTCTATGGTTTTATGACCTTTCATTGGTGCTGAAAAGGCAGTGTTACTTTGAACTTTTAAAGATAGGGGAAGAACAAGGGTTGAAGTGTCGACAATCTCACTGAACAACAGACAGGAGCGACTAATGGGCTTAATATTGTATTTAAACACTTCAGTCATTCTGAATGAAATAGAAATGCTAAGCAATTTCACCAATTTTGAACTCTCAGTAAAAGGCACAGGTCAGCTCAGCGTGGCAGTTTGCAACTTCAGCCTCCTTTGAGTCCAATTTCTGTTGAGGTTGCAGGACAGTGAAGTTACCCTATATTCTCAGTCATAGAGTGGAAAGAGACTAAAAAGTCACTTGGTAGTACAGAACTTGAATAGTTCTGAACCAAAAGACATGTTGGCAAAGCTTTTCATCTTTCACACATCAGGACAAATTCCACATCTGAAACAATCCCATAATTTATACCATAGGAGAAAAGGTTGCTGATTGACTGTACGCAAGCTGTACATGCCAACAATTGGCTGATAGGATCAAACGGTATGTTGCTCCCATCGTTCATAACAGGCAAAGTACAGTCCATACTCTATCAGCCTTTTTAAAATAATTCATTCATGGGTGTCACTGCGTGTCTCTGGTTGCCCTTAAGAAGTTTTTGGTGAACTGCCTTCTTGAACTGCTGCAATTCATTTCGTGTAGCTACACCCGTCATGCCACTGAGGAAAGAGTTCCAGGATTTTGACAAAGCAACACTGGAGCGATCTTTCCAAGTCAGGGTGGTGAGTAGCTTGGAGGGAATCTTGTAGGTGGTGTTCCCATGTAGCTGTTGCCTTTATCTTTCTAGATGGCAGTGCTTGTGTTTTTGGAAGGTGTCACCTAAGAAGCCTTGGCAATTTTTGCTGTCTACCTAACAGCTGGTATACATTGTTCCCACTAAGTATCAATGGTGGAGCAAGTAGACCTTTGTGGAGGTGATCCCAATCAAGCTATCGCCTGGATGGTACCAAGTGTCCCAGGTAAGTGGAGAGTATTCTGTCACAGTTCTCAGAAAGTTTCTTGTAGTTGGTGGTCAGACTTTGGGGAGTCATGAGCTGAGTTATTTGCCACAGAATTCCGAGCCTCTGGCCTGTTCTTGTAGCCAGTGTATTTATACAGCTAATGAAGTTCAATTTCCTATCAATATTAACCATAAGACCATAAGACATAGGAGCAGAAATTAGGCCATTCGGCTCATCGAGTCTGCTCTGTCATTCAATCAAGTTTCTCAACCCCATTCTCCCACTTTCTCTCCATAACCTTTGATCCCTTGACAATCAAGAACTTATCTATCTACTTCCGTCTTAAATATACTCAATCACCTGGCCTCCACAGTCTTCTGTGGCAGTGAATTCCATAGATTCACCACTCTCTGGCTGAAGAAGTTTCTCCTTATCTCCATTCTAAAAGGTCTTCCCTTTACTCTAAGGCTGTGCTCTTGGGTCCTAGTCTCTCCTACCAATGGAAACATCTTCCCAACATCCCCTCTGTCCAGGCCATTAGTTTTCTGTAAGTTTCAATTAGATCTCCCCTCATCCTTCTAAACTCCATCGAGTATAGACCCAGTGTCCTCAAACATTTCTCATATGTTAAGCTTTTCATTCCTGGGACCATTCTGTGAACCTCTTCTGAACCTGCTCTAGGGCCAGTACATCTTTCCTGAGATATGGGACCCAAAACCCTCAGGGTGTTGATAGTGGGACATTCTGTGATTGTAATGTCATTGAGTGTCAAGGAGCAATGGTTAGATTTTGTATTGTTGGTGATAGTCATGGCCTAGTACTTGAGTGGCACAAATACTACTTGCACCTTCTCAGTGCAAGCCTGGATACTGTCCAGGTCTTGCTGAATTTGGACACAGATTGCTTCAGTAACTGAGGAGTTGTGCTGAACATTGTGCAGTCATCAGTGAACATTCAAACTTCTGTCCTTATGAGGGAGGGAAGGTCATTGATGAAGTCGCTGAAGATGTTCGAGTTGAGGACATGATACTGGGGAACTGCTGCAGAGGTGTCCTGGAGCTGAGATTACTGACCTCTTACATTTCCTGGAGCAGCTTGGCTATGGCAGTGACAGGTTTTGCAGCACAAGTCTCTGTACTGTTCTGAGGAAGGGTCACCGGACCCGAAACGTTAACCCTGATTTCTCTTCACAGATGCTGCCAGACCTACTGAGCTTTTCCAGCAACTTCCGTTTTTGTTTCTGATTTACAGCATCCAAAGTTTTTTTCAGTTTTTCTTCAATACTATTGCTGGAATGTTGTTGGAGCCATCAGCCTTTGCAATATCCAGTGTCCTCAGCCCATTTCTTGATATCAAAGGGAATGAATCAATTTGGCTGAAGACTGACATTTGTGGGACCAAGACATCAGAAGGAGGCTAAGATAGATCATCCACTTAACACTTCTGGCTAAAATTTGTTGCAAAAGCTTCAGCCTTATCTTTTGCATTGATGTGTTCGGTTCCCCCATTACTAATGAGCAGCATATATATGAAGCCTCTTCCTCTAAAGAATTGTTGAATTGCCTAGCACTGTTCAAGACTGGATGTGGCAAGGCTGCAGAGTTTAGATCTGATCAAACGGCTGTGGAATTACTTAGCCATTCCTCACTTGCTGCTTATGGTGTTTGGCACAGAAGTAGTCCTGTTTTGTATTTTTACCAGGTCGATAGCTTTTTTTAGGTAAGTCTGGTGCTGCTCCTGGTACATCTCCCTACGCTGTCATTGAACCAGCACTGATGAAAGAGTCAGGGACATGCTAAGCCATGAGGCTGCAGGTTGTGCTTACATACAGTTCTGCTGCTGATGGCCCACAGTGCCTTATGACTACCTAGTCTTGACGTGTTAGAGTTGCTCGCTGGCTATCCCATTTACTACGGTGATAATCCCTCACAACATGATGGAAGGCATCCTCAATGTGAAAAAAGGACTTAATCTCCACAAGGACAGTGCAATGGTCACTCTTACTGATGCGACCATTGACAGATGCCTCTGTAGCAGGCAGATTGGTGGGGATCAATTATATTTTTCTCTCTTGTTGGTTGCCTCACTACCTTCTGCAGAGACAGTTTAGCAGCTACATCCTTCAGGATTCAACCAGCTGGGGCAGTACTGGTGCTGCTGAGCCATTCTTAGTGACGGACATTGAAGCCCTGCACCCAGAGTATATTACGTGCCTTTATCACCCTAAGTGCTTCCTCAAAATGGTGTGCAACATCACCATCAGCCTAGCTGGGGGTGGGCAGTGGGGATGGGTAGGTGGATATCAGCAGGATACATTTTCGCCCATTTTGACCTGTTAAGAGTCCAGAATCAATGTTGAACACTTCCAGGGCAACATTCTCTGAACTGTAGACCATTGTGCCACCACCACTGCTGGATCTGTCCTGCTAGTGAACAGGACATGCCCAGGAATGGTGATGGTGTTTTCTACGTCATTGCCTATAAGGTATAGCTCCATGAATCTGGCTGTGTCGGACTATTGCTTGATTAATCTGTGGGACAGCTCTCCCAGTTTTGGCACTAGCCCCCAAATGTCAGTAGGGAGGACTTTTCAGGTTTGATAGGGTTGAGTTTGCCATTATTGTTTCCAGTGCCTGGGTCAGTGCCAAGTGGTCAGCCTGGTTTCACTCAATATTGAGAATTTTTAGTGGTTTGATACAACTGAGTGGCATTTCAGAGGGCTGTTAAGAATCAACCACATTGCTGTGGGTCTGGAGTCATGTGTAGGCTAGATCAGGTAAGGGCAGCAGATTTCCTTCCCTGAACAACATTAATGAAGTAGGTGGATTTTTATGACAACCAACAATGGTTTCACCGCTAGACTTTTAATTTTAGAGCTTATTGAATTCAAATTCCACCATCTGCCATGGTGGAATTCAAAGCTGGGTCCCCAGAAGAATTTCCTGGGTCTCTGAATTACCAGTACAGCAACGATGTCACTACATCATTGCCTTTCCCGAACCCAAAGCAAAATGCCTACTGTCAGATGACACTACACAATTGGGTAGCACTTGCTGAACACTCCTGAGTGTGCTAATAGCTACAGTAACAAATAACTTAATATAATCAGTTGAGCTCATAATATGAGATATCAAGGTGTAGAGCTGGATGAACACAGCGGGCTAAGCAGCATCAGAGGAGCAGGAAAGCTGACATTTTGAGTCTAGATCCTTCTTCAAAAAGGGTCTAGACCCGAAACATCAGAAAAGATCACACTGGGTGAATCAATAGCTGCTAATTGGGACCATTAGTGGCTGACAATGTTTTGGTTGTGGTAACAGCCCATTTGATGACAAGGCCTGGTGTGTGGAGGTTGGGGCTAGGACATGGAAGAAGATGTTCAGGCCCTAAAATTATTGAAGTCATTATTGAGTCCCAAAGGCTGCAGGGTCCCCAAGCAGAAAATTACGTGCTATTTTTCCAGCTTGTGCTGAACTTCGCTGGAACACTGCAGCAAGCCTGAGACAGAGATGTTAGCCAGGGAACAGGGTAGTGTGTTGAACTGGCAGGTAACTGGAAGCTGAGGGTCATTTTTGATCTGAGACCTTGCAGACATAGCTTGGCTTTCACTCCAGGGCAGTGCTGCAGGGTGCTGCACTGTCAGACATGCTATCTTTCAGATGCCCTGTCTGCCCTCTCATATCTCCTTGATCTAGGAAATTATTCCTTTGTATGCTGGCCAACATCACAAAAAGCAGATGTTTTAGTGATGTTCATGGGACTATGCTGTGAGTAAATTAGCTTGGCTACACTTCAAAAAGATCAGTTGCCTATGAAAGGAAGCATCCTATGGTTGTGAAAGGTGCTGGAGAAATATAAATTCTTTCTTCCACATCCACAACATGGATGCTTTGGAGAGGGTGCAGAGAATGTTTACCGGGATGTTGCCCAGTCCAGATGGTTTTAGTTATGAGGAGAAGTTGAATAAACTTGGTTTGTTTTCACTGGAAAGACAGCGACTAAGGGCTGACCTGATTGAGGTCTACAAAATTATGAGAGGCAGAGACAGGGTTTATAGTCAAAGGCTTTTCCCCAGGTTGGGAAGGTCAACTACAAGAGGGCACAGGTTCAAGGTGAGAGGGAGGAAGTTTAGGAGAGATGTGCGGGGAAAATGTTTCACACAGAGGGTGGTGCGTGCGTGGAATGCACTGCCAGTGGAAGCAGGCGCATTAGCACTGTTTATGGCGTACCTTGATAGACACATGAATGGGAGGTGAACAGAGCGATAGAAACCGTGCATGGGCAATAAGTAGTGGGTCTAAATTAGGAATTGGTGTAGGCTTAGCGGGCCGAAGAGCCTGTTCCTGTGCTGTATTGTATTGTGTATTATGAGATGCTCCAAATTGCTTCCCTCCTCAGTGGTGATGAAAGGAGGTCAGGAAAGTGTGAAGACAGATTGTATGAGGTGCCGTAGAGAAGAAATCTACAGTTTTAAACGATTCTTTGTAAAAAGTACAGCACTTGACCCATGTAAAGTACTAAGTTCTGACAGATGAGCGACAAATTCAGGCCTGAAGAATTTGAGTAAAGTCGCTCACTAGTCCCCTCAAAGTATAATATATTAAGGTTGGCAGTAATTGGTAACCTTGTACTGTAGAGTCCATTGCACACTCTGATGTGACTCAGGGTGTCTCATCCCTTCCTCACTGATCTTGCCTCCATATATAATAGGAATAATTCCAACCAGACTCTCAGGGAATCATAAATCTCAACCAATATGACTTTTGAAAGGAAGGCTTGGAAATAGATGGAAGGTGCAACAAAGAAAAGGAATGACTGATTAAATCTTAGCTGAACACCAATTCAAAGAAGCATAAAGCAGTTCTCATTGCCTGAAGAGCACTATGGACAGCCTGAAATTATGGAAAATGATTTAAAGTCATACAGTCATACAGGACAGAAGGAGACCCTTTGGTCCAACCAGTCCATGCTGTCCGTAACCCCACACTAAACTAGTCCCACCTGCCTGTGCTTGGCCCATATTCCTCCAAACCTTTCCTACTCATGTGCTTACCCAAATGTCTTTTAAACATTGCAACTGCACCTGCATCCACCACCTGCTTCCTCTAGAAGTTCATTTCAAACATGAACTACTCTCTGTGTTAAAAAGTTGTCCCTCATGTCTTTTTTAAATCTTTCTCCTCTCACCTTAAAAATATGCCCCCTAGTCTTGAAATCCCCCACCTACAAGATTTTATATTTTTCTTTGAGAACCTCTATCCTAAATTTGCTTGCCTGATAACAAGTCTGTGTCACTTTGTCAACACATTTAGGATACTTGAGTGCATTGCTTTGGATATTCTTTCTTTATCCTGTTCAGTATCTTAAACTCCATAAGGTCTTCTCTAAAATATTTCTTTTAGACCAAAGAACCATCAATTATCTCTTTGGTCCCAATGGGTCACTATAAGTGACCTTCATACTCCTCTAAAATACAATTAAGATCACATTTATCACTGTGGAAATAAAGGTTTCTTCAGAGACACTTTGTAAAATCACCCTATATTGGTAGCAGAACACAAGGTCCACTTCAATTCCCTCTTCAAAGCTGTATCTGTTTTAACCATCATCAAATGAATGACAGCCAGCAAAATTCACATAAACATGACACTTATTGAGAGAGATAATTTTAAAAACACTTTTTTAAACTGGCAAGCGAATGACCTATATTGTTAACCTTCAGCACCAGTGTGCCCAGTCAGGTGGAGAAGTTCTGTACAAGAGTCTATTTGGGCCTTAGAAGATGCATTAAGATTATCTGTTGTCAAATTGACATTCTTTAATCCAGAGCTCTGATGATAAGCTGGCTAAACTTTGAAATCTAAATGCTTATTTAACAATGATTGATGCTCTTTCCACTTTCAGAGGTCGTTGCAGGTGAATAACCTCCCTTGACAGTTTAGAAAATTTACCCAACATGTACCATAGCTCTGTCTGGCCCCGTCACTACTAAGTTAGCCGATCTCAGTAAAAGCAGAGTTAAAGGAGGTGCCTCAGCGATCCTGATTTATAGTTGGTAAAATAAGACAGGCTGCCTATTCTTATGCACTACCAAAAAACTGCTTACCCTAAATGTGTACAGATTTGATCAGGCTCAGCTGCGACAAACAATGTGTTTAATATAACCCATTATTAATTATGCACAGGGGCTAAAAACTTGGCTAAAATGTTGACTATGGTTTGGCTTGGGCTACTATATTTACATTGTTCCAGTTAAACTGATGGCCTTCACTGTCCGTGTGTACTGATATTAAGGAAAGTTCATCGTGTCGTTTTGCTGCTAGCTGATGTTTGTTTTTCCTTCCTGTCTGTCCCATGTAATGTTTGTGGCAGTCGTTGCATGGTATTTTGTAACTACATTAGTTCCGCACATCATGGGAATGGGGTCTTTAATCCTTGTGAGTGTTTGTCGTAGCATGGCTGTGGGCTTGTGTGATACCATAGTTCCTAGTGGTCGTAGGAGTCTCGTCAGTTCTGATGTGTTCCTGATTGTAGGGCAGTGTGGCCAGTGTGTTAGGGCGTACTGTGTCTTCCTGTCGCTGTCTGCTATGTAGGCACCTGCAGAGGAAGTTGTGGGGATATCTGTCACAACAAAGATTTTGTATAGTGCTGTTCCTCTTTCCCGCGTAGTTCTGGTGTGTTGCACTGAGTGGTGGCCCATTTAAATAGTGTCCTAACGCAGCTTTGTTTGTGGGCATTGGGATGGTTGCTATGGAAATTGAGGATGTGGTCAGTGTGCGTTGCTTCTCTGTATCCTGAGGTTTGGAACTCCCAGTTGGTCATACGCTCAACTTCAACATCCAGAAACGGAAGCTGATTGTTGTTTTCTTCTTTTCTCATGAACTTAATCCTGGCAATATATTGTTGATGAGGTGATGGGTCTCTTCTAGTTTGTTGCGTTCAATAATGACAAATAAGTCACCCAAGTACCAGATCCACAGTTTAGGTTGAATGTAGAGGAGGGTGGTGTGTTCTAGTCTTTGCACGACTGCCTCTGTGAGGAGTCTTGAGATGGGTGACCCCATGGGTGTGCCATTGATCTGGTTGTATACTTGACCATTTAAGATGAAGTGTGTGATGAGGCACAAGTCTAGTAGTTTCAGTATGTTGTCACTGCTGATGGAGCTGCTGGTCTGTGTTCCTGCTTCCTCTAAGATGTGGCCAGTGTTTCTTTGGCGAGTGGGATGTCAATTGACGTGAACAATGCTGTGTTGTTAAAAGATACCATAATCTCGTTGCTGCTAATTTTTATGTTCTTGAGGGTATTGAGGAGGGGTTGAGTGGATGGACTGGGGTGATCCATCGACTAGGTGTTTCAGTCTCTGTTGTATGTCCTTGGCCAGTTTGTGTGAAAGTGTGCCCAGTAGGGAGACAATGGGTCGGAGGGAGATGTCTGGTTTTTGTACTTTAGGAAGTCCATAGAAGTAGGGGGTGTTCGTGCCTTCTGGTTTCATTCTCATGTAGTCCATCTTGGTTATCTGTCCTGCATCCTTTAGTGCCTTCAGTGTCTGGGTGATCCTATTACCTAGCTGCAGTGTTGGAAACTAGCCATCAGAATGCATGAACATCAGCTAGCAGCAAAACAACATGACAAACTTTCCGTAATATCGGTACCTTCAGACAATGAAGACCATCAGTTTAACTGGGACAAGGTAACTTCAGTAGCCCAAACCAAACATAAACATGCAATGGGAATTCCTGAGGCATGGTTCTCAACCCATAATGCAATCAACAAACATAGAATTGGACCCCATATACAAACCCATACAGAACAAAACCAGAAATGACACTGCTCGCCATAATGGACCAGACAGTGTAAATTCCAAGCAGAGTAGAACAACATTACTTCATCGGAGGCCTCACTGCTGATGTTACCTAGCATGGTGACGAAACTGAACAAAAACAAGACAGCTCAGCGAGCAAGTCAACAACCTCACCCACAACCCAAGCTATGAATCTTTGCTAAAACCTTCAGCTTGCCTAAAACATTAGATTGTGTTTGTAGATGAAACCAAGGCTCCAGCATGTGGTCAGAAGTGGGGATATTCACTGATGGTTGCTTTGTTCAATACCATTTACAACTTCTCAGCTGCTGACACAGTCTGTACCTGCGTGCAGCAGGCCCGGGACAATATTCAGCAGTGAACAGGGTAGGGAAAGTACTATTCACACTACACAACTCCAAGGCGAAGACTGTCTCCAACATGAAAGAATCGAACCATTTCCACTTGACATTCAACAACATCACCTTTGCTGAATGCTGGCCTTAGCAGCAGCTTTCACAATTTAAAAAAAACAAATGAAAAAAAAACCCCAGCAGGATGGAGAATTCTTTAAAGCTGTATTCTCAACCCTCACAATTTCTTGGTAGCATCATTTAGACACAATAAGGGAGGAATTAATCTCACAACTGCCTGTTTCGTAGATGTGATAGGTGCAGTCAAGTCCCCCAATTTTGCATCATCACTTTCTTTTCGATCATTTTGTGGGATGTGGGTGTCGCTGGCTGGGTTTCTTGCTCACCCCTAGTTGCCCCTTGAGAAGGTGGTGGTGAGCTGCCTTCTTGAACTGCTGCATTACTCCTGCTGTGGGTTGACCCACAATGCTATTAGGGAGGCAATTCCAGGATTTTGACCCAGCCACAGTGAAGGAACAGCGATATATTTCCAAGTCAGGATGGGAGTGACTTGGAGGGGAACTTGGAGGTGGTGGTGTTCCCATATATCTGCCGCCCTTGTCCTTCTAGATGGAAGTGGTCGTGGGTTTGGAAGGTGCTGTCTGAGGATCTTTGGTGAATTTCTGCAGTGCATCTTGTAGATAATACACACTGCTGCTACTGAGCATCGGTGGTGGAGGGAGTGAAAGTTTGTGGATGTGGTGCCAATCAAGCGGGGGCTGCTTTGTCCTGGATGGTGTCAAGCTTCTTGAGTGCTGTTGGGGCTAAACTCATCCAGGCAAGTGGGGAGTATTCCATCACCCTCCTGACTTGTGCCTTGTAGATGGTGGACTGGCTTTGAGGAGTCAGGAGGTGAGTTACTTGCCACAATATTCCCAACTTCTGGCCTGCTCTTGTAGCCACTGCGTTAATGTGGTGAGTCCAGTTGAGTTTCTGGTCAATGGTAACCCCCAGGATGTTGATAGTGGGGGATTCACTGATGGTAACACCATTGAATGTCAAGGGGTGGTGGTTAGATTGTCTCTTGTTGGTGATGGTCATAGCCTGGCATTTGTGTGGTGCGAATGTCACTTGCCACTTGTCAGCCCAAGCCTGGATATTCTATCCAGATCTTGTTGCATGTGAACATGGGCTACTTCAGTATCTGAGGAGACACGAATGGTGATGAACATTGTGCAATCATCGGCGAACATCCCCACTTCTGACCTTATGATGAAGGGAAGGTCATTGATGAAGCAGCTGAAGATGGTTGGGCCAAGGACACTACCCTGAGGGACTCCTGCAGAGATGTCCTGGAGCTGAGATGATTGACCTCCCACAACCACGACCATCTTCCTATGTGTCAGGTATGACTCCAACCAACGGAGCGTTTTCCCCCTGATACCCATTGATTCTCGTTTTGCTAGGGCGCCTTGATGCCACACTTGGTCAAATACAGCCTTGGTATCAAGGGCAGTCACTCTCACCTCACCTCTGGAACTCAGCTCTTTTGTCCATGTTTGAACCAAGGCTGTAATAAGGTCAGGAGCTGAGTGGCCCTGGCGAAACCCAAACTGGGCGTCACTGAGCAGGTTATTGCTGAGCCGGTGCTGCTTGATAGCACTGTTGATAACACCTTCCATCACGTTACTGATGATCGAGAGGAGACTGATGGGGTGGTAATTGGCCGGGTTGGATTTGTCCTGCTTTTTGTGTACAGGACATACTTGGGCAATTTTCCACGTTGTTGGGTAGATACCAGTGTTGTAACTGTACTGGAAGAGCTTGGCTAGGGGAGCAGCAAGTTCTGGAGCACAAGTCTTCAGGACTATTGCCAGAATGTTGTCAGGGCCCATAGCCTTTGCAATATCCAGTGCCTCCAGCCATTTCTTGATATCACGTGGAGTGAATCGAATTAGCTGAAGACTGGTATCTGTAATGCTGGGGACCACTGGAGGAGTACTTATATTATCGCCCATAAGTTATTTATTTCCTTCTAGGTTTTTAATTAACTTGCTCAAACATATTTTAATACATGCCTAAAGCAGCTGGGACTTAAACCTAGACTCTCTAACCTAGAGGTAGGAACACTACTGTTGCACCACAAGGGTTTGGAAGGTGCTGTGTCAGGATCTTTGGTGAATTTCTGTAGTGCACCTTGTAGATGGTACACACTGCTGCTACTGAGCGTCGGTGGTGGAGGGAGTGGATGCTTGTGGAGGTGGTGCCAATCAGGCAGGATGCTTTGTCCTAGACGGTGTCAAGCTTCTTGAGTGTTGTTGGATCTGCACTCATCCAGGGGCAAGTGGGGAGTATTCCATCACTCTCCTGACTTGTGCCTTATAGATGGTGGACAGGCTTTGAGGAGTCAGAAGGTGAGTTACTAGCTGCAGTATTCCTGGCCTCAGACCTGCTTTTGTAGCTGCTGCGTTTATGAGTCCAGTTGAGTTTCTGATCAGTGATAACACCCAGGATGTTGATAGTGAGGGAAATCAGTGAATGTCAAGGGTTGGTGGTTACATTGTCTCTTAAACATTCCCCGCACAGAAAACTTCCAAATATATTTTAGCCAGTGGTGTTTGAGAAGTCAAAAGTCACTACAAAAAGGGAGGGAGGAGCAAGTCAGGGCTGGGTAAATGCAGGTGGCAGAGGAGTGGGGTTGAGGGAAGAGTGGGTTTCAGAAGTTCTGCTCAAGAATGCTCCCAATGAATCAGTCAACCATAATACGCCATTGATAGGAGCATTCAGGATAGACAGTGGATACAGAAAAACAACACATGGGGTGGTTCAAGGTCAAATCTTGTAAGGGTCAGCCTACTTACAAGATGAAACTTTTGCCCCATGTTTGCGTATAAACAAGTAACTCACAAACCATGATTCATCTCAAGGAAATTATATAGGATCGAGCGGGCTGTTATGACATTTGATCCAAAAAGTCTATGCTCCGTGGCACAGTCATAGAGTCATACAGCAAGGGAACAGACCCTTTGTCCAACCACTCCATGCTGGCCATAATCCCAAACTGAACTGGTCCCACCTGCCTGCTCCAGGCCCATATCCCTCCAAACCTTTCCTATTCATGCACTTATCCACATGTCTTTTAAACGTTGTAACTGTACCCATATCCACCATTTCCTGTGGAAGTTCATTCCACACTCAAACCACCGTCTGTGTAAAAAATTTACCCCTCATGTCTCTTTTAAATCTCTATCCTCTCACCTTAAAATTGTGCCCCCGGTCTTAAAATCCCCCATCCTACAGAAAAGACAACTACCATTAACTCTATCTATATCCCTCAGTATTTAATAAACATCTATAAGGTCGCCTCTCAACCTCCTATGCTCCAGTGAAAGAAGTCTTAGCCCATCCAGCCTCTCTTTATAACTCAATTTTACATACCCAGCAACATCCCGGTAAATCTCTTTCTGAACCCTCTCCAGCTTAATAATATCCTTTCTATAACTGGGCGATCAGAACTGGACACAGTATTCCAGAAGAGGCCTCACTAATGTCCTGTACAACCTTAACATGACTTCCTAACTCCCATACTCAAAGGTCCAAGCAATGAAAGCAAGTGTGCCAAACACCTTTTTAACTAATTTGTCTATATGTGACACAAACCTCTAAGAATTATGTACCTGAACCCCTAAGTCCCTCTGTTCTACAACACTTAAGCTTCTTCCTGTATTTCCTCATCAAAATCTACCATTGTCACCCTTGATTCACACTTCTTCCTCAACTTGTCCAATGCTTGTCTAACTGTTCCTTAAACACATCAATACCATTCACTCCAAACTATTACTGTAGTAGTGACTTCCACATTTTCACACCACTCTTGGGTATTAAAAAAGTTTCTTCTGAATTCCCTATTGGATTTCTTGGTGATAGTCTTACACAGATGGCCCCTAGTTACCTGTTCCCTCTGTACTGTATCAATTCTATCAAGGCTTTTATCATTTCAAGGACTTCTATTAGGCTGCCTTTCAGCTTTCTGTATTCCAGGAGAAAAGCGATTCTGCCATCCATCCCATCTGCTTTGAATATTCAAGAGGACTAGCGCATTCTGAGACTTGGTTTTATCACCAGTCCGAAAAATTAGCACCTTCTTCTACCATACAGCAATCCATCAGCACAACATTGGGGCGTTATCCTATGTTCACAACTCACACAAAGGTCACATTTAGTGAAATAAATGCCTTTCCTATAGCTTTGTTCCCATGCACTAGAGAAATTAATAAATTTTCGTTCAAATTTAAATATCAAATTGCTCTAGAGTTTTGCATTTTGGGTCAACGTTTTAAGGCAGGCTGTTAAAATTGAAATGTGTCGTGAACATTTCAATGCAGGATCCTTAATAACTCAGGCATTAGACACAACTTGTAATTGCAACAGCATTTGTCAACAATAACAAACCGTACCTCTGCTCTGAATGAAAAACAGAGAAACTCAATCGATATCACTCCTTTGTTTACATTTGAGATTTCCAAGTGAGGGAAGCTTTAATCTGACTGGATTATTCCATTCCACATTTGTTTTTGCTACGGTTCATTCTTTAGTTTGTGATAATATAATCGGTGAACTGAGACAAGAAGATCTGCAGAAACAGCTTGACCTTGAGATGGCTGAATATGCAACTGGTGAACAACAAGCACGACGTGTTTGTGCTTTCGGGAGCATAACGACATTGAATGTCCCTGATGCATCTAATAACAGTGTTCAGCAGTTATCCTGAGGAGCTTAGAGGGAGGAGTGAGCATTCTGTAGATCCAACAGGATGATTTCACAAACCGGCCAGCTGCTGGGCCTTAATATCACTAACAATTAAAATTGAGTTTTCAACCATCTGTCAGCTGTTCCTAGCCAGAGATTCAATTAACTGTTCAACAAAGCCTGGGTTGTCCTCAAATGCCTTCACCTTTATTGCAGTTATCTTAAACTGTTCTTCTCTACGTGTTCACAGTCCACTGCAGAACAATTTTTTTTTGCTCTTTCTATGACCATAATTTTCCTCCTGACTCATGTTCCACTACTAAAGGCCATGTTCAAGTGCACTTTCATAGGAAAAGTACCATTGCAGTCCACTCCCTGAGCGCTAGAAGACTGTTGGACTATGGAGGGCATTACATCAATTGTGAATTTCCATTCACACTTTCAGCTGAGATCATAAGAGCAATAAGGGGTAGGAGCAAGAATAGACCATTTGGCTCTTCAAGCTCGCTCTACCACTCAATATCATCATAATAATTGTGACAACTCTACTTTCCTGCCAGTCACCATAAGTCTCAACTCCCCTGTCTAATTCAGCCTTGAATATATTCAATAATCCAGCTTGCAATGCCCTTTGGAGAAAACAAATGGCTCTCTGAGAGAAGAAATTCCTCCTCATCTCAGTCTTAAATATGTATTTTTGAATAAAAAATGAAAGAACTGTGGATTCTGTAAATCAGGAACAAAAACTGAAGTTGCTGGAAAAGCTCAGCAGGTCTGAAAGCATCCGTTAAAAAAAAAAATCAGAGTTAACGTTTCAGGTCCAGTGACCCTTCCTCTGTTCTGAGGAAGGATCACCGGACCCGAAATGTTCACTCTGATTTTTCTTCACAGATGCAGCCAGACCCGCTGAGCTTTTCCAGCAACTTCAGCTTTTGTCACTTATCTTAAAACTCTGTCTCCTAGTTCTCGACCTCCCCACAAAAGAAACCATCCACTCAATACCTACCCTGTCAACACCCTGCCAGAACCTTAAATGTTTCAATAAACTAATCATATTCTTCTAGCCTCTGATGATTATAGATACAACCTTCTCAACTCTTTCATCAGAGAGATCAACTTAATACGAGTGAACTGCAGTTAAGGTAAGCTACAACAAAAGTGATGTCAGCCATTCTGTGGTTCATTTCTCAGGGCAATGCCTTGAACAATCAGTCAATCTGCCTGGTCTAAAGTTTAAACAAAGCTTAGCAGCTAACTATCAGTTATCTTTAACTGGTACATTCTTCACGGAAAGCCCTTGACCAATCAGAGTCCATTTGCCAGTCAATCAGCCCTCTCATACAGCATAAATATCGTTTTCCCTTTCCATTGGTATTTTTTCTGAGTTGTTCAGGTAAGTGTAAAGCAAAAGGTTTTTATAAAATGTAATGTTTTTAGCAACACTCAAGTTCTGTACTGCTAAATATCTATTTGAAAATGAAATTAGTATGAAAGAAGTCAAATTAACAGAGGAAATGTATTACAACAAGCCCTCTAAATTGATTTGCATTTGGAGGAAGCAGTGCTGTTCTTCGTGATACCTCTTCGCTCATTTTAATTTCTTGATACAATGAACCCAATCTACTCCTAATCTTACTTTGAAAGGTACTTGATAAGATCGTAAGAAATAGGAACAGGAGTAGGCTGCTCGTGCCCTCGAACTTGCTCACCATTCAATAAGATAATGGCTGATCGAAATTCCCCATGTCGAATTTCCTGTCCTTTCCCCATAAGCCTTCATTCCCTAACTGATCAAGAATTTATCTATCTCAGCCTTAAATATACACAAGGAGTCTACTTCCACAGCTCTCTGTGGCAAGAAGTTCCAAAAACTCACAACCCTCAGAGAAGAAATTCCTCCTCATTTCAGGCTTAAATTAGCACCCCTTAATTATGAGATTACGCTCTCTAGTCCTAGACTTTCCCATGAGGGGAAACATCCTCTCAGAATTAACCCTGTCAAGTTCCTTAAGAATCCTGTATGTTTCAATGAGATCACTTTTTATTATTTTAAACTTCAGGGAGTAGAGGTTCAACCTGATTAACTTTTGCTCATAAGACAATCCTTCCATACCAGGGATCTTCCTAGTGAACCTCCTCTGATGCATCCAATGAAATGAAATGATATCTTTCCTTAAAAAAGGGGACCACAACAGCTCACAGTACTCCAGATGTGGTCCCCCTCACAGCTTGTACAGTTGCAGTAAGCTTCCCTACTCTTATGCTCCAAACTCCTTGAAATAAGGGCTAAGAGTCTAAAATCTTCAGTTCTGTGAAACTAGTGACAATTTGAATCGTAGGAAACTAAATCAACAAACTAAGATGAGAAGAAGTCAGATGAAGGAATCATCCCCGCCTCCTTGACCTGACACAACCTGTCCATCTTCTCTCTCACCTATCCGCTCCTCCCACCACACTGACCAATCCTCAAGCCCCACCCCTCCCCTCTATTTATTTCGGAGCTCCCTTCCCCCTCCCCCATTTCTGAAGAAGGATCCCGACCCAAAACGTCAACTTTCCTGCTCCTCTGATGCTCCATGGCCTGCTGTGTTCCTCCAGCTCCACACTGTGTTATCTCTGATTCCAGCATCGGCAGTTCTTACTATCTCTTAAGGAAAAGAATATTGTTTTTTCAGATAATCAGAAGTGGCCACAGCTATTGCTGTTTCCAATGTGAGAGGCTGGCACAGCAAGCTCAGAAATCATTCCTGTTATTATGAAGACTGTGATCAACAGACATTTGTACATCTAGCAGATAAAGATGCTAATGAATGATTGGTTTGATGAACATTCATCAACCTGAAACATGAAGTGGGCTATGATTATCTCCTCCCTAAAGGTAGCACAAAGTGCAACTTGACGTTGTCATTGGCAAACGCTCGCTAACAAGTATGAGTGTCCACCTGGGAAATTCTAGTCGCTGATCTTGGGTTCTGTGGGTCTGCGTGTTGCTAATGGTTCTGATCCAAGATCCATATCTCCAATCACACATTTGGCAGATGTTTCCAGGAGGTGGAATTGGTCCTTGGCATCAGCGTCACTGTGTTCCTGTCTTTTGTTTCTTTACCGGACATCCTCCTGCCAATGAGTGTTCTCAAGGAATTGTGCTCCTTCATACAGGAGCTGCCTCCAAGTCAATTTCTTCCGAGCGAGTGTCCCTCATGAGGCACTGACATTTATGTTGCATTTCTTCAGGGAGTCTTTGAGGTACTTTCTTGGTCTTCCTCTTGTTCGAGTGCCTTCCTTCAACTGGGTGAAGAACATTTGCCTTGGCAATTGGAACTCAGGCATCCCAAGCAGGTGTCTGGCCCAGCAGAGTTGTTTCTGGATGATCATGGCTTCAATGCCAGTGCGATTGGCTCCTTCCAAGGGAGCAGAGATGACATTGTCATCTGCATATGGAAGTTTACACCAGGAGATACCTGCCTCAGTGCTGCCAGTTCAGTTATTATGTTCTGGGTTAGAAGACCCATAATTGGCCTTCCTGACCGACCACCAATTAAGGCTCTTAAGTAAGGCTCCCAAGTGGTCAATTAACAACCACTTCAGGACTTCAGCCTGATTACCTACCTTCCCAGCAGCCTCAGTTGGGGTTTCACTCTGAGCTGTGCGGTTGAGCACGTGCACAGCGGATCCAATGTTTTTCACACGGTGATCAGCGTCAGCATACCAACTGCAGCATTGACTTCTGGTTCTGGAAATCACTGACATGTTCCGGCCTCAGAGGGCCAAGCAGCTGGAAAGAAAATTAGAGGAAACGCTGAGTGGACATTGCTATCCCAGCAACTGATTGGTCGGGAAGCCCGCTAGGTCAGCACTTAGTCCCTGATTGGCACTAGACCCGCCAGACTTTCCTGTCAGTGAGAGGTAGGGGTGTGTCTCACATCTAAAGGCACAATTAGATCAAAGTGGGAAAATCCAGGCCTATGCTTCAGTACATCGATGCTGCCTGACCTGCTGAGGTGTTCCAGTTATTTTCGCTCTTATTTCAGATTCCAGCCTACATGTTAATTGCTGATGTATTAGGACTGATTAAAACAACCGCTTTCTCCAGCAAATTCCAATTAAAAGAGGAAACAGAAATTTGCTCTTCTCCAGTTCTATTTTGATTTGATCCCTACCCTCCCCTTCACCTTTTTGTTTACATAGGCATTGCCCCCAGGGCCTCTGCTTGCTACTGGTTCTTTGGTCACATGGGTGTTTTTCCTTGTAGGGGACCAATAATAAAGTTATATACATACCTGGTGCTTTTTTTCATTGGCTCTCCCACCTACACACATACATGGCTGCTGGGGAAAATAAGCACTGCTGCTAAAATAAAGAAAAAGAAAGAGATCAAAATATATAACCTGGAGATTAGAATCTCCTCAGTTTGACAGCTGACTCCGAGCTGGCTGGTCACAGCCAGTGTACTGTGCCGTAGTAAATAAACAGTAACTTGGTGATGGGACCCAGCATAATCTGTGCAGTTATTTCAGGAAGATTCAGGTGAGCTATTTAGCAAGATCATCTCACCACATCTTATCTGTGCTTCTCAAGCTTCATTGCGACATATTTTTAAAAAAGAGAAACTTTCTCTTCTGATTGCACGAGACTAGCTAGTAACAGCCTCCTTGTTCTTCCTGCTGATAACAATCTCATGTGTGCGCAATAATGAAAGTTTGCATTGGAAATGTTATCGCTGTTGCTTATTTAACACCTGGCTGAGTAATAAATGCAGCGGAAAGTCAATGTCTATTATGGCGAAAAAGAATAAAGGGCAACACTAAAAATGGGCTGTGAAACTAGAAACACAATTATCTAATTGGCCAACCTTTTCAGGTTTCTACCATCCTGCTTACTGTAGGTCATGGCCATGAGGGTTAGTTTAGGTTCGGAGTGAAGGTTACAGATTAAAGAATTTTCCATGTTGACGATATTTCATATTGGAATGTGCCAGTCTGCAACACTCCATCGGGGTCAAGTCTTTACACAAGAAGACCAACAAGGTTCGGGCAGACCAAAGAGCATCTTTCACCGAGCTGATGGTCCTCCAGGTGACTTGATGTTTGTCTCAGTGTGCACCCCGGGAACAGACTGTAGAGCACGGAATCCTGTGTCATGGAGCTGCTCGGGATGAACCTCAACAAGAAACACTGCATCTCTCTCCAGACTTCCTTTGCAAAGGCACATTCCAGCCAGAGATATGTGATATTCTCAATGCTTCCACCGCACCCTCCACCCCCACCCCCAACCCACCGCAGCTGCTTCGAGGGCAGCATGAGGTGGTGGAGGGAATCCAGACATACACGTAGGATCTTACAGGTAGTGCCCTTCTCACCATCATCGCTTGGTGCTTGTTGGAAAGCTCTGGTGCTGCGGCATTCTGCCAAATGACTTTGCGAGTCTGCTCAGAGAATCATGCAACACGATCTACCCTCTCCTCTTCCTTCAGGATCTCAAGGACTTTACGTGCTGATCACTTCCTGATGGACCTGCGGTCAGGGTGCTTTTCTTTGCAAATTTCAACATGAAGGATGGGTGATACAGGATGGTCTAACTACTTGGAGTGTTCCACGGCAGCAATGCCAGTCTCATCCTTTGCAACACCGGGGACAGGTAGAACCTCAGCACATAGTAACACTTGGCGTACCAAGGGTCTACACACAGCTTGATGCAGCTGCACACAAAGGTGGCCATCAGGATGAGGACAGCATGGAGTATTTTCTTTCCCCCCAGCCCTTATCCAGAGTTTTGTACCAAAGAGCTTGCGGTCATGAGTGTGGACTACTGTGCTACAACAGAGCTTCTTTGAAACTGGGGCATTTGGAGTTTGAAAGCTGCAGCTTTTTTCTTTAATTACAGTTGACTGTGCTTCAGAAGCTTTTATGCAAATTAAACTTGCATGTAACATTGGAGATGAAGGACTCAAATCACATCGATGATAGAGAACAGAAAACACATCAGCAGTGATGGAACATTCAGTACTGTGAGAATTTGGAAATGTTATTTAAATTAGCATAACATTACATAAATGGCACAAACTACCTCAGGTTGCCTGCATTGCTTTGTAGCTGCAAAGAAAATAAATGTCTGGAAGATGTCAACACAGTGCAAAATAAATATTAACGTCCCGAGATTACCTGTTGTTATCATCATCAGCCTGTTTCATTATTGTTAAGATCCTAGCCCCTCTCAACTATGCCAATGACTTATTATTCATGTTTTTCTTTATCAATGTGTCTGGAATTTTGTCAAGGTAAATAGAAGCTTTTTTTTAATAAAATTCCTTCTCTTTTCGACACATCTCTGATCAGATAGTTTGTTCTCATTTACCAAATGCAAATATCTCATTGCAAAGAACTTCTTACAGCTGAATGCTGGGCATATTGCAAGGTTCAGGACTGTGTGGTGAGGGATGCACTAAATCTCGATGCAGCTTCTGCAAAGGCTCAATGGTGAAAGGCCACAGTGTAAAACCCTGCTGCCTTAGTACATAAGGGAGCTGGAAAACAGCTCAGACTTTATGCATCAGAGAATGTTTGCCAAGAAAGGTAAACATATCTTGTGAATATAACCTGAAATTGTAAGTGTAATGAGGCACTTCAGAGAACCACACAGTCCTTTACAGAAGGCAAACTATAATACATACAAACAAAAACAGAGCCTGCTCCATCACTTCATACGATCATGTCTCCTCTGATTGTGGCCTCAACTCCAAATTCCCACCTACCTCCAATAACTTTTGACTAGACAAAGATTGCACATCTTGCAACATCAAATTTGTAATTGAAATAACTGCAGAGGCCAGCAACCCATCACCAAGTCACCCTTTTACTTACATGTGCACAGTTCATGAACTCTGACCAGCCAGCTCAGAGCCAGTCTCTAGAATGATGAGACTCTGAATTTCCTGTTTTTACATATCAGCTAGGACTCCCTGATTGCACCAGGTTAACAACCCCAATCAAGGATCTCATAGTCAATAAGATCCAACCGGCCCTGGTTCCGATCGCTACAGTTTCTTTCACTGGGCATCGCTGTCAGAGTCAGCATTTATAGTCCATCCTAATTGCTCTTGAGAAGGTAGTGATGAGCAGCACAGTTGAACCACTGCAGTCTACACACCTACAACATTGTGAGGGAGGCTGTGCCATGATTTAAACTCACATATACTTTTGTAATGTTCTTCTGCAGATTTTATAAATGAAAGACATTTTCTATAATTATTGCAGATTTTGAACAATATTGCAAGGACAAAATAGGCCCCTCCATTCACCTGTCCAAAAACAGCTTTTGACACTCTGCTTACAGAATCTTTCAAAGGAGGTTCATAGTTCCTCGAAGGTGGAGTTGCAGGTGGACAGGATTGGGGAGTCCAAAACTAGAGGGCATCGGTTTAAGGTGAGAGGGGAAAGATTTGAAAGGGACCCACTGGGCAACATTTTCATGCAGAGGGTGGTGTGTGTGTGGAATGAGCTGCCAGAGGAAGTGGTGGAGGCTGGTACAATTACAACATTTGAAAAGCATCTGGATGGGTAAGTGAATGGGAATGGTTTAGAGGGATAGGGGCCAAATGTGGCAAACGGAACTAGATTAATTTAGGATATCTGGTCAGCATGGATGAGTTGGACCAAAGGGTCTGTTTCCACACAGTATGACTCCAGAGATTTTCAGCTTCAGTTAGCTCACCATTAATCATCTCGATCACTCAGTATCTGAGAAAGCTTCCTGATGACACTGCAAAGTTTCCTTTGTGTAATCTTGACTTTGTGCCTGCTATCATTGGAAGAGTGCACCATTGCAGTGTATAAATACACATCAGATTCATGAAAGGTGGGCCTGCTGTAGTAGTTCTAGTTCCCTAGCAGCTAAACATTCCACCTGAGATGATATTGAGACAAAATGATCAGTGTGCGGCCCAGGTTCAGTGACAGTGGCAACTCTCATTTAGCCCTGAGAAAATGTGCATTATAACCCGGGGCTATGATCTGCAGCAGTGTTGGAGCACTCCTCATCAGCAATCAGGCACCAATTCAAAAAGAATCATCTGCCTATGCTAAGCAAAGACGGTATTGTGAAATTTATGCAATTGAATAGCCTGACTGTCTATCAAGGGTCAGATAGACAGAATAGCCCATTGCTCCTCCACAATTTCACACTTAAGAGCTGAATCTTATGTTCTTTTGGGGACAGTTGAGGGTTGTGTCCAGATTTTTGGAGGGATTTTCGCCATAAAACCTAGTGCGCTTTCTCACAATACCTTACCAAATGCACTTCATTGACTACACACCCGCCCCATGGAGTGCCTTGCCAATTCTTGTTTCATCTTATTATTCCCAGAATAACTTGCCATTCATTGGATATCCGCCAAAAGACCAGCATCCCTGGTGCCCTGCCATCTTTGAAAGGCCACAGTGTACCCAGCTGAGCACTGGCATTCTGAAGCTACCTTGCCAGGTGATGTTGGAGTTGTAAAAGTGTTGGAGGAGACGATGGTGCCATGATTCTCTGAAAGGTGTTTGGAGATCCTGGTCAATAGTGTAAAAGAGGGGAGTCCTATTCTCCCAGGACCAGCAGACAAAGCCATGCCACCATGACACTGGCACATTGGTCTGAGGTCACCACCTCATTCAGTGCATTCTCCACAGTATGGAGAATGGCCAGCAGTGCAAGAAGAGGTGCTCCTCCTGGGTAATTGTCACACTCTTCTCTCCACTACCTCACACTCACTCTATCTCTGCTCCTGCACTCACCTCCCACCACAACTTACGCTCTGTCGCACTCATTATTGCCTGTGACTCCTTCTCTCACTTGCTCTCATTTCCATCCAACCACCCAAATCACTAACCCATCATGGCCTCTGCACTCACTACCCACTTTCCTGGGTCACCTCACCACCTTTCAACGTGCCATCCGCTTTCACTTCACTCAATCCTTCCCAGTCTCTGACTCCAGGAGGGGAACAGTCTACAACAGGAACTGGATGATGGACTGGTGCCCAACATTGACTGCTCAGCTCCTGGCTCCTACTCATAAGGGAAAATGCTGGTCCTCACAGGAGAAACATGGAAGTGCTCCTGCGGCAATGCTGAAACATCAGGGCAGGACTTATACATTTAATGGTAGGATCCTGGGGAGTGTCGCCAAACAAAGAGACCAGGTTCCTCGTTCCTTGAAAGTGGAGTCACAGGTAGACAGGGTAGTGAAGAAGGCGTTTGGTACACTTGCCTTTATTGGTCAGAGTATTGAGTATAGGGTAGTGGTGAATGAGGGTAAATTGCAATGTTTAGAAGACATTTGGATGGATACATGAATAAGAACGTTTTGGAGGGATATGGGCCAGGAACAGGGAAGTGGGACTAGGTTAGTTTGGGATTATGTTCGGTATGGACTGAAGGGTCTGTTTCCATTGCTGTGTGACTCTACGACTCTATGTTGTGGTTGTACAGGACAATGGTTAGGTTACTCTTGGAATACTGCATTCAATTCCAGTCTCCCTGCTATAGGAAACAAGTTGGTAAACCTGAAAGGGTGCAGAAAATATTTACAAGGATGTTGCCAGGGCTGGAGGCTTTGAGCTACAGGGAGAGACTGAATAGGCTGAGGCTATCGAAGGCTGAGGGGTGACCTTATAGAGGTTATCCATGAGGGGCGTGGATAACGTGAATAGCCAAGGTCTTTTTCCCAGGATAGGGAAGTCCAAAATTAAAGGGCATAGGTTTAAGGTGAGAGGAGGAAAATATAAAAGGGACCTAAGGGGCAACTTTTTCATGCAGAGGGTGATGCGTATATGGAAAGAGCTGCCAGAGGAAGAGTTGGAGATTGGTACAATTACAATATTTAAATAACATCTGGATGGGTACATGAATAGGAAGGGTTTAGAGGGATATGGGCCAAATGCTGGCAAATGGGACTAGATTAATTTAGGATATCTGGTTGGCATTGGCGAGTTAGACCTAAGTGTCTGTTTCCCTGCTGTATATCTCGATGACTCTATGATACGCATGTCCTGCCAACCAAGTAAGTACCACTCTTCACTCCACTGTAACTTTCACATTAACTCCACGCTAAGTCTCATTCATTGCACATCACGTTTATGCACTGGCTGCATGTTTTCTTTCCCTCATGTCTTGCAACTACCACTAGCATCTCTACCAGCACTATGGTGAAATGGTCAGGTCCCCCAGAAGTCACCACCTCAATCTCCGAGGCCAAGAATATCAAAGCTTAAGGGGAAACATTGGCAAGACCACCTCCTGCAACCCTTACCACATCAGATACTGACACCTCCATAGGCAAGTTAACTTCAGAAATTGTGGGGGCACAAAGTGATTAGTGCATCACTGCAACAGCTCCATGGCTGGCCAAGGAAGAAACACACCAGGTTACTGGCACCAGAGGACTGCTGGAAACCAAGTACCGGCTCAGCCCCAGGCAGGATAGGAAAGTGTGGTGTCAGCAATCAGGGACTTCATCCACATGCACAAGGGGGAGTACGGTCGGCAGACAGCTACATGGGAAAACAAGGTGTAGAGCTGGATGAACACAGCAGGCCAGG